>ONZH01023853.1:0-32792 GCA_900303285.1 Rhinella marina | reverse complement strand
AGCGCAAGAGGAAATACAGTTCCACCCACCCACATGCCCAAGCCCTCAACGTCCACATCTCCAAATTGCTGAGCCTGGAGATGCTGCCCTATAGGCTGGTAGAGACCGAGGCCTTTCGCAATCTCATGGCGGTGGCTGCCCCTCGGTATTTCGGTCCCCAGCCGCCACTATTTTTCCCGATGTGCCGTCCCAGCCCTACACCAGCACGTGTCACAGAACATCATCCGTGCCCTGACCAACGCTGTTTCTGAGAAGGTCCACCTAACCACGGACACGTGGACAAGTGCTGCCGGGCAGGGACACTATATCTCACTGACGGCACATTGGGTTAACTTGGTGGAGGCTGGGACCGAGACTGACCCTGGGGCCGCTCATGTACTGCCCACACCGAGGATTGCGGGGCCTACCTCGGTCACGGTCTCTCAGACGTACTATGCCTCCTCCTCCGACCCCTCCTCCTCCACCGAATTACCATCCGTGGGCACGGCGCCTTCAGTCGGTAGCTCTAGGCGCAGCAGCAGTGCCGTGGGTAAGCGCCAGCAGGCGGTGCTCAAACTGCTGAGCTTAGGTGACAAAAGGCACACCGCCCAAGAGCTGTTACAGGGCATCACGGCGCAGACCGATGTGTGGCTGGCACCGCTGAACCTCAAGCCAGGCATGGTTGTGTGTGACAACGGGCGTAACCTGGTGGCGGCTCTGCAACTCGGCAGACTGACACATGTGCCATGCCTGGCCCACGTGTTCAATCTAATAGTTCAGCGGTTCCTCAAGACATACCCCAATCTGTCTGATTTGCTCACCAAGGTGCGCCGCATCTGTGCGCATTTCCGCAAGTCGAGCACAGATGCTGCCACTCTCAGGGCAGCGCAGCGCCGCCTACAACTGCCCGCTCACCGAACTGTTGTGCGACGTGCCCACGAGATGGAATTCCACATTAAACATGTTATCCAGAGTTTACCAGCAGCGCAGAGCGATTGTAGACTGCCAGATGTCACTTCCACCAGAACTGGTAGTCAGGTCTCAGTCAGATTCCTCAAGTCTACAATGAGGAGTGGACGTGGATGTCTGATATCTGCCAGGTGTTGAGCAACTTTGAGGAGTCAACACAGATGGTCAGCGGCGATGCCGCCATTATCAGCCTCACCATCCGCTGCTTTGCCTGTTGAAAAACTCACTGCTCAGCATCAAGTCGGATGCTTTGCGCTTGTCACAAGAGACGGTGGAGGAAGATACGTCGCTTGATAGCCAGAGCACCCTCCGGTCTGTTTCTCAGCGCGTATCGGAGGAGGGGGATGAGGAGGAAGAGGAGAAGAGGAGGAGAATGTCGGCGAGACAGTAGAGGGTACCAGTGCTCAGTCCTTAACTCTTGAGCGTGTATGGGCTGAAGAGGAGGACTTGGAGGAGGAGAGGAAATGGAGAGTCAGGCCAGTGAGGAGAGGGAATTCTTGCGTGTTGGGACTCTGGCGCACATGGCAGACTTCATGTTAGGCTGCCTATCCGTGACCCTCGCGTTAGAAGATTTTTTTCAAACACCGATTACTGGGTGTTCACTCTCCTGGACCCTGATCCTCCACAGAGAAGATAACGAACAAATACAAGAAAACTTGCACTGTAACTTTTTCCACTCTCATCCCTGCAGAGGAAAGGAGTATGAGAGTGAATAGGTATCACAGGCCTGGTGCACAAGCTGAAACAATTCTTCCCATCTGACGCGCTAGCGGCAGAGGGCATGGTTCTGTGGGCCAAGTAGCGGGGGAGGGAGGCGACAGGCAGCTTGTTCCAGCACTGAATCCTGGCCAACCTGGTCTCTAGGGGGGAGCTGACGCCTGAGTGCAGCTCCATTTATTCAGCTGGACACGTGGCCCTGCAGCAATGCAAAAAGTCCTTCTGTAGACAAAGGAACACACAGACCTTCTAGAGACATGAGCCAAGGAGGCAGCTACAGGCTGGTGCACAAGCATTGCTAGGCGGATGGTTCTGTGGCAAAGTGCGGGGGAGAGGAGCGAGCAGGCAGCTTGTCCAGCACTGGCAGGGGAACGCTCTCCAAGGCCTTTGCCAGTTTTATGTCACCCCAGCAAGAACACTGTCACCTGTCCCCAGTCTAGGCAGAGTAGGGGGGAGCTGTACAGAAAGATGGTGAGGAAGTACTAGCTGACCATACCAACGTCCATAGCGATCACTCTGCTCCATACAACTACTGGGTTTCAAAGCTGGACACGTGGCCTGAACTGGCGCTGTACGCCTTGGAGGTGCTGGCCTGCCCTGCCGCTAGCGTGCTGTCCAGAGCGGGTATTCAGTGCAGCTGGTGGCGTCCATCACCGATAAGCGTACACGCCTGTCAACTGACAGCGCTTGACAGGCTGACGCTTATTTAAAATGAACAAAGCCTGGATTTCACCGGAATTCAAATCTCCTCCGGGGGAAAGCAGCTAAAGATTTAAATAACTTATGTATCCGATTCCTCTTCTCTACTCCTTTCTCTACTCCTCCTCCTCCTCCATATCGTCTTTGCCTAACGCTGACCCAAAAAAACGCCATTTTTTAGAGGTCCAACTGGCACTCTTTTTAGCACAATTTTTTCAGGAGGGCCCCCTACAGGCCCTCTCTTCAAACAATTTTTCAGGAGGGCCCCCTACAGGCCCTCTATTCAAACCAATTTTTCCAGAGGTCCACCTACAGGCCCTCTATTCAAAACAATTTTTCCAGAGGTCACCTACAGGCCCTCTATTCAACAATTTTTCCCAGAGGTCCACCTAAGGCCCTTCTCTCAAACAATTTTCAGGAGGCCCCACAGGCCTCATTCAAACAATTTTTCCAGAGGTCCACCTACAGGCCCTCTATTCAAACAATTTTTCCAGAGTCCACCTACAGGCCCTCTCTTCAAAACAATTTTTTCAGGAGGGCCCCCTACAGGCCCTCTATTCAAACAATTTTTCCAGAGGTCCACCTACAGGCCCTCTATTCAAACAATTTTTCCAGAGGTCCACCTACAGGCCCTCTCTTCAAACAATTTTTCGGGAGGGCCCCCTACAGGCCCTCTTTTCAAACAATTTTTCCGGAGGTCCACCTACAGGCCCTCTCTCCAATTCCAGTTCCAAGTTTTATTTGCGCATACTGCATACATTTTTATTTTTGGGATAGGTGTGAAAAATAATATTACTTGCGAATCTATATTGCCCAACATTGGATACGGTAGCAAGCAGAAGACCAAAACACATGCTGCTCACAGGGTTCCGCAAATTCCTGGTCCACCCGCAAATTCCTTGTCCACAATGTCAAGGAGGACGAGGTTCTGTGGATGAGCAACAAGTCCTTCTGTACTGAAATCGCCGACAAAGTCTCCATCTAAGAACACACAGACCATTGTGGAGAGAGCGGCACAGCTCGCCATCAAAGTGAGGAACCCCAACGCCAGACTGCGCAGAGAAGATAACGAACAAATATCTCTGTGGTTATTTTTGCTAAATAAAAGATAACTAAACCCCCAAAAAAATTCATCTGTTCCTGTGCCTGATCCACCCAAGTTGAATCTGTCCCATCATGAGAAAGTTCCCCCCAAGGAGTCCCCACTGTAACTTGCTTCCCATACAACTACCTCACCCCCCGACACCTGTGTCTCGCCATTGTCCACCACCTCACAACACAGACAACACTGGTAAATCCCCACTGTCAGCACACGGAAACAGCAAAAGGTCTTGCGAATTGGGGCAGAGAATGTTCTGGGCTAGAACATCAGAGAAGGGGTGACTATGGGGTTCCAGGGAGTACGTGACCACATGCAATCTCCATCTAAAAAGTCATGCCACACTTGATCAATCTCATAATTTACGACTGTACTGGTTGATGCTAAATTTTTATGTTGGGGTCCTGTGTTCGTCATTCTAACTCCCATCCGGCTGTTGTCACCACCACACACGCTTATCCCAGGGGGCACTCCTCTGGCTCTTCCAGCGAAACCTCCTTCCCCCCAGCCTGCCCCCCCCCACCTACAGGCCTTCTCTCCAAACAATTTACGGTCTTTGTCCTATCTTTCTCTCTCTCCAAACCATTTTTCGGATAGCTGCCATATACGGTTTTTAACTGAGTAGTATACATACCACAGTTGATCAATCTCATAATTTACGACTGTACCGGTTGATGCTAAATTTTTAAGTTGGGGTCCTGCGTCGTCATTCTAAATCCATCCGGCTGTTGTCACCACCACACACGCTAGCCCAGGGGGCACTCCTCTGGCTCTTCAGCGAAACCTCCTTCCCCCCACCTACAGGCCCTCTCTCCATACTATTTACCCGGATAGGGGACGTATTAGATATTGTACTGATGTTTTTGTTTTTCTTTCTTTTAATTGCCTCCTGACCTGTGATAGGCAGAGCATGGACACGTCCCCTTAGCTGCAGTGGGAAAGACACTCCCCTGGCCAGAGCAGCTCTTTTTCCGTTTTCCGTGTTCGAAATATCCATTAAATATAGGGGTCCCAAGATAGGGGACGTATACGGTATTAAACTGAGAAGAATCGATACTGCACCGGCTGATGCTAGAGTATTTCCAAATGCATTCCGGCTGTTGTCACCACCACACACGCTAGCCCAGGGGGCACTCCTCTGGCTCTTCCAGCGAAACCTCCTTGCCCCAGCCTGCCCCCCCACCTACAGGCCCACTCTACAAACAATTTAGCCGGATAGGGGACGTATTAGAAGTTGTACTGATGTTTGTTTTGTTCTTCTTTTATCTGCCTCATGACCTGTGATAGGCAGAGCATGGACACGTCCCCTTAGCTGCAGTGGGAAAGACACTCCCCTGGCCAGAGCAAGCTCTTTTTCCGTTTTCCGTGTTCGAAATATCCATTAAATATAGGGTCCCAAGATAGGGGACGTATACGGTATTAAACTGAGAAGAATCGATACTGCACTGGCTGATGCTAGAGTATTTCCAAATGCATTCCGGCTGTTGTCACCACCACACACGCTAGCCCAGGGGGCACTCCTCTGGCTCTTCCACCGAAACCTCCTTGCCCCAGCCTGCTCCCCCCCACCTACAGGCCCACTCTACAAACAATTTAGCCGGATAGGGGACGTATTAGAAGTTGTACTGATGTTTGTTTTTGTTCTTCTTTTATCTGCCTCATGACCTGTGATAGGCAGAGCATGGACACTCCCCTGGCCAGAGCAAGCTCTTTTACCGTTTTCCATGTTCGAAAAATCCATTAAATATAGGGTCCCAAGATAGGGGACGTATACGGTATTAAACTGAGAAGAATCGATACCATACGGGTTAAAGCAACAGTTTTTCCAAATCCATTCCAGCTGTTGTCACCACCACACCCAGGGGGCACTCCTCTGGCTCTTCCAGCGAAACCTCCTTCCCCCCAGCCTGCCCCCCACCTACAGGCCCTCTCTACAAACAATTTACCCGGATAGGGGACGTATTAGATATTGTACTGATTCTGAATTGCCTCCTGCAATAGATGGGAATCGAACCCAGATCAACTGCTTGGGAAGTAGCTATGCTCACCACTATACCACCAGCAGGCACAGCAACTGATAAGAACAGATACTAAACTTGATTTCAGCTGCAGTGCCAGCATGAGCAGTGGTGTCACCTGCAGGCGGTGATGGACCTTCGTTGCACCTAGTTGGGTGCTTCCCTAACATATGATGGGTATTTGCCTCGCCTTTCTTGGTCTGGGTGAGCACAATTGCCATGAGGGTAACCACCAGGCTGTTGCCTGAGAATTTGAGGTAATGGTGGGATTAGGCAGCCTCAGAGGCATCCATGCATGCTGCCCCTGCTGTTTCCTGTCCATTTCCGTGGTGTTTCCATCATTTTCTGAGGTTTCCAGGTTTTCACCCAGCCTTCCCTAGGCAGAGCCTTGGTCCCCCGCAAAAATGCTCGAGTCTCCCATTGACTTCAATGGGGTTCGTTATTCGAAACGAGCACCCGAGCATCGGGAAAAGTTCGACTCGAATAACAAGCATTTTAGTGCTCGCTCATCTCTAGTAAGGACCACAAGCTGTTGAGAGAGCCAGAGGGCTGCGACGAGGGAGAAGCCAGGGGCGAGTCACTACTTCCCCAAGTGCTCCTAGAGGTCACGCTCCAGCCCGTACTATGCGCCACTCCTTAGTTTGGGAGTACTTTAAGGATGATGAGGCCGATCCTCGTTTGGCGGTGTGCAAGCTGTGCCACACGTCAATGAGCAGGGGTTCAAAACGCAACAACCTGACCACTAGTAGCCTGCGCAAACATTTGGAGAGAAAACACCCCACCAAATGGTTTGCACTTCTGTCAGCTGGTGATGTTGACACAGTTAGTCCAGCAACTGTGTCTCGTCCACGCCAGGACGTTGCAGCCTCCAGCCCCGAAAGGACCCCTCCAGCTCCATCTCCCTCCCTCTCCTCCACTCATGTGTCCCAGTGCGGCATTCAACTGTCTTTACCGCAGACATTTGAACACAAGCGCAAGTACGCAGCCACCCACCCCCATGCGCAAGCTCTAAATGTGCACATCGCCAAGCTGATTAGTTTGGAAATGTTACCGTACAGGCTTGTGGAGACAGAATCCTTCCGCAACCTTATGGAGGCGGCAACCCCCCATTACTCTGTCCCCAGCCGACACTATTTTGCCCGATGTGCCGTCCCCGCCCTGCACCGGCATGTGTCTGAGAACATTACCCACGCTCTCAAAAACGTGGTTTGTGGTAAAGTCCACATGACCACAGATACGTGGACGAGTACCGGTGGCCAGGGACATTACATCTCCCTCACGACACATTGGGTCAATCTGGTGGAGGCTGGGGCAGAGACCGATCGTGGGGCTGCACATGTGCTACCCACACCACGAATTGCGGGACATAGTTCCATCTGTGTGTCTCCGGCACATTATGCCTCCACCTCCTCCTCCACCTCCTCCTCCTCCAAAGTGGCAGTGATGCCCCAATCCTCAAGTCACATTTCCTCGATGGCCAGCAGTTTCAGCACTGTGGTAGGGAAGCGGCAGCAGGCAGTCCTGAAACTGCTGAGCCTGGGGGATAAGAGGCACATGGATGAAGAGCTCTTACAGGGCATCAGGGGGCAGACCAATGTGTGGCTGGCGCCGCTGAACCTTCAGCCAGGTATGGTGGTCTGCGATAATGGGCGTAACCTGGTGGCGGCTCGGCATCTTGGTGGGCTGACTCACATGCCATGCATGGCCCACGTGCTCAACTTGGTGGTCCAGCGGTTCCTCAAGACCTACCCCCAGTTGAGTGAGTTGCTCACCAAGGTGCGGCGCATATGCGCCCATTTTCGCAAGTCCACCACCGATGCCGCGACCCTCAGGACTGTGCAAGGGCGGCTACAACTCCCTGTTCACCGGCTGATGTGTGACGTTCCCACGCGTTGGAATTCGACGTTACACATGCTAGCCAGGGTGTACCAACAACGCAGGGCAGTTGTAGACTGCCAGCTGATCCCCCGAGGTGGTAGTCAGGCCAGTCAGCTTCCTCATGTCTATGCTGAGGAGTGGACGTGGATGGCTGGCATCTGCCAGGTCTTAGGTCCCTTTGAGGAGGCAACAGAGATGGTCAGTGGTGATGCACACATCATCAGTGTCACCATCCCTCTGTTGTGCCTCATCCAGAACTCCTTGAGGAAACTAAGATCTGAGGATTCAGCAGTGTCACAGGAGGTGGGGGAAGACAGTGACATTGAGAGCACCCTGTTGTCAGTTTCGCAGCGCGAAACTGAGGAGGAGGAGGAGGCTGAGGAGGAGGAAGAAACTCTTGGGCACCATGCATCAGGGGTTGATTCCATGCTACCTGTTGAGCGGGTATGGGCTGAGGAGGATGAATTGGGGTCGGAGGAAGGGGGGAGGAGGAGATAGAGAGTCCGCTAAGTGAGGAGGCTGAAGGCTTGCGTGTTGGCACAGTAGGGCACATGGCAGACTTTATGCTTAGCTGTCTTTGTCGTGATCCCCGGGTCAAGAGGATACTGTCCACCAATGACTATTGGGTGTACACCCTCCTTGACCCACGCTACAAGGACAACTTTGCCCAACTTATACCCGTGGAGGAAAGGAGCACCCGAGTCACTTTCTACCACAAGGCCCTGGTTCAGAAGCTGCTACAGGCCTTTCCAGACCAGTCGAGCAACAGGGGGCGGACTGCAGTGGCTGAAGTTGGAGAGGAGAGGAGGGGGAAAGTCAGTGTAGGCGCGAAGGGCAGGGGTACACTATTCCATGCTTTTGCCAAGTTTCTTAAACCCCAGCAAGACAGTACGACACAGCCACAGGGCAGGCAGAGCAGGGCGGAAGAGTAACGCAAGATGGTGAGGGAGTATGTCGCGGACCAGACCAACGTCCTGACCGAAAACTCCGCGCCATATAATTACTGGCTGGCCAAGCTGGACAGGTGGCCAGAACTTGCGCAGTACGCTCTTGAGGTGCTTGCCTGCCCTGCTGCAAGTGTACTGTCTGAAAGGGTTTTTAGTGCCGCCGGGGGTATCATTATGGACAAACGGACGCGCCTGTCCACCGACAACGCCGACATTCTCACGTAACAATTTTTCAGGAAAGTCATCCGTCTTTGTACTAACATTTTTTCAGGAAAGTCATCCGGCTTTCTAAAAACAATTTTTTCAGGAGTCATGCGGCTTTGTAACCAAATTTTTTATGAAAGGCCATGGGGTTCTATACACACAGTGCTGACGGAAGCCCATCAGCCTTTCTAAACACAATTGAATCTGTCCCATCATGAGAAAGTCCCCCCAAGGAGTCCCCACTGTAACTTGCTTCCCATACAACTACCTCACCCCCCGACACCTGTGTCTCGCCATTGTCCACCACCTCCTCAGACAACACTGGTAAATCCCCACTGTCAGCACACGGAGACTGCAAAAGGTCTTGCGAATCGGGGCAGAGAATGTTCTGGGGTAGCACATCAGAGAAGGGGTGACTATGGGGTTCCAGGGAGTACGTGACCACATGCAATCTCCATCTAAAAAAGTCATACTGAGGCTCACCACCATGCTTTACACTGCAATCTTATTACTGAGGCTCACCACCATGCTTTACACTGCAATCTTATTGAAAGACAGACAATCAGGGGTTCACCGCCAGGTTGTCAGGCAGCATTTTTAAGTGGGTCACCATTACCGTGTCCCTGAAAATTGCCTTGGGGTCATCACCAGACTATTGGCCAGATTTTGAAAAAATGGTGCAATTAGGGAGCCTCAGAGGCATCCCTACATGCTGCCCCTGGTGTTTCCTATGCATATCCAAGGTGTTTCCATCATTTTCTGAGGTTTTCAGATGTGGGGCAAACTTGACTGTGCAGAACCTTTGGCCCCTGCAAAAATATTCGGGTCTCCCATAGACTTTAATGTTATTCGTGATTCGGCCCGAACCCACGAATCCCGCAAAAAATTCGGGCCGAATTCCGAATCCCCGAATCTTTTAGGATTCGCTCAACTCTACTTCTAACATTAAAGTGGATTTTGAAGAAAATTCTCAGAATATAAATTATTTCAGGCAAGTGCAATGGTAAAGCTGTTTTGTGCAAGTCAATTTGAGCGGATTATCAATACATCTGGAGAAAAGAGAAGCCATTATGGTGAGAAGACCTACAGTTAGAAGCTTGGAATAAAATCCTATTTCCAGTGACCTGTCCATTCACTGCTATCACATTAAGGAAGCAAGGAAAAGAGGAATAGACATATGTCTATTTTGTAAAGATAATTTACAGATGTTTTATTTAAGCAGTCTACAATAGATGCTATTAAGAGAGCAATAATTTATTCCATATATTTTGTGTATGAGAAAACTAGAAAAGTTGATGTTCCTCCTATTACATTTATTTGTCCAGAAGTTATTCTTAAAATGAAGTAAACTATTGTTAATTTATTTTATCATCACTAAACTCTCCCCTCTCCAATCAACCCTTAATAGAGCAGCCAGGCTCATCTATCTGTGTTACCACTATTGCCACTTCCCTGTGCCAGTCATTGACCTGGCTACCCATACAGTATAGGAGTCAATCTAAACTGCTCATTCTCATCCACAAAGCCCCCCACAGTGCTGCACCCCCCACATCTTCTTCCTTCATTTCTGTCTACCAACCTAATCATACTTTTCAGTTCAGCCAATAACTTAAAGGGAATCTGTCACCTCTTTTTCACCGATATAACTAACAGCAGTGCCACACAGAAGATTGCATACACATCCTAGAAATACCTGTGTGCACTGTGTGTCTGTATTCTGTGTCCAGGAAAAGCACTTTTATTCTGCAGGAAAACAACTCCCAAGTGCCCAGCTGAAAGTGAAACTAAAAACAGCTTTCTCTCCCGACTCGATTTCTAACAGCTATATCTTCTGACATACTGGATATAATGCTGTGATTTTGGTATCATTTGAAAGCTTGGAAAGCCAGCTTTAAAGGAAAGTCTATCTGCTACCAATCCCAAGATATGAGCAGCTAAAGCAACCCTCCCCTCTTCAGTCTGGTTTGCTTTGGGCACTTGTAGCAGCAGAGGTGGGCACTTGGGAGCTGTTTTCCTGCAGAATAAAAGTGGTTTTCCTGGACATGGAATACAGACACCAAGTGCACACAGGCATGTCTGTGATGTGTATGTAATCTTCTGTGGGGCAGTGCTCTTAGTTGTATTGGTGAAAATGAGATGACAGACTCCCTTTAAAACTAATATCCACCATAATTGGGACCTTTTACTCCCGTCTCCAAGACTTCTCCCAAGCTGCACCAGTTCTCTGGAATGCCCTACCCCAAGCAATTAGGTTAATTCACAACATCCACAGTTTTAGACACTCGATAAAAACACATCTTTTTTAGAGTGACCTATCACATCCCTTAATCCAGTGATGGCAAACCTTTTAGAGACCGATGGCCAAAAGTGCAACCCAAAACCCACTTATTTATCGCAAAGTACCATCCCATCAGTTTAACCTGAATACTTCAGTCCAATATAGTATATCTTCCACATACATTAACATTTAGCTATAATAGCCTGCCTACATTCAGTGTGCTGCCTGTGCTGTTCATAGTGCCCCCTGTGCTGATGAATGTCAGGAAAAGTCTAAGGCATATTGGTACACAATCTAACTCTTCTCCACTAACCCCCCTTCCCTTCAATATCATTCTTTAGAGTCTGATCCATCATCAAACATTCTCCACCACACCTCATGCCCTCAGAAGTACTACAGATATCGGCTGGTGACTGGCTTGTGCAGCTTTATATCTACTGCCCTATTTTGTTAAGTTGGCTAGACCATTGTACAAAACAAGCACTTTTTACCTTATACAGTGCCTTGCGAAAGTATTCGGCCCCCTGGAACTTTTCAACCTTTTGCCACATTTCAGGCTTCAAATAAAAAGATAAAACATTTTAAATTTTTGGTGAAGTATCAACAACAAGTGGGTCACAATTGTGAAGTGGAACGAAATTTATTGGATCATATAAACTTTTTTTGTAATAATAAAACTGAAAAGTGGGGCATGCAAAATTATTTGGCCCATTTACTTTCAGTTCAGAAAACTCACTCCAGAAGTTCATTGAGGATCTCTGAATGATCCAATGTTGTCCTAAATGACTGATGAAGATAAATAGAATCCACCTGTGTGTAATCAAGTCTCCATATAAATGCACCTGCTCTGTGATAGTCTCAAGGTTCTGCATCATGAAGACCAAAGAACACACCAGGCAGGTCCATGATACTGTTGTGGAGAAGTTTAAAGCCAGATTTGGATACCAAAAGATTTCCCAAGCTTTAGACATCCCAAGGAGCACTGTGCAAGTGATCATATTGAAATGGAAGGAGTATAAGACCACTGCAAATCTACCAAGACCCGGCCGTCCCTCTAAACTTTCATCTCAAACAAGGAGAAGACTGATCAGAGATGCAGCCAAGAGGCCCATGATCACTCTGGATGAACTGCAGAGATCTACAGCTGAGGTGGGAGAGTCTGTCCATAGGACAACAATCAGTCGAACACTTCACAAATCTGGCCTTTATGGAAGAGTGGCAAGAAGAAAGCCATTTCTCAAAGATATCCATAAAAAGTCTCATTTACAGTTTGCCACAAGCCACCTGGGAGACACACCAAACATGTGGAAGAAGATGCTCTGGTCAGATGAAACCAAAATCGAACTTTTTGGAAACAATGCAAAACGATATGTTTGGCGTAAAAGCAACACAGCTCATCACCCTGAACACACCATCCCCACTGTCAAACATGGTGGTGGCAGCATCATGGTTTGGGCCTGCTTTTCATCAGGTACAGGGAAGATGGTTAAAATTGATGGGAAGATGGATGGAGCCAAATACAGGACCATTCAGGATGAAAACCTGTTGGAGTCTGCAAAAGACCTGAGACTAGGACGGAGATTTATCTTCCAACAAGACAATGATCCCAAACATAAAGCAAAATCTACAATGGAATGGTTAAAAAATAAACGTATCCAGGTCTTAGAATGGCCAAGTCAAAGTCCAGACCTGAATCCAATTGAGAATATGTGGAAAGAGCTGAAAACTGCTGTTCACAAACTCTCTCCATCCAACCTAAAAGAGCTCGAGCTGTTTTGCAAGGAAGAATGGGCAAGAATTTCAGTCTCTAGATGTGCAAAACTGATAGAGACATACCCCAAGCAACTTGCAGCTGTAATAGCAGCAAAAGGTGGCGCAACAAAGTATTAATGCAAGGGGGACGAATAATTTTGCACGCCCCACTTTTCAGTTTTATTATTACAAAAAAAGTTTAAATGATCCAATAAATTTCGTTCCACTTCACAATTGTGACCCACTTGTTGTTGATTCTGCACCAAAAATTTAAAATGTTATATCTTTTTGTTTGAAGCCTGAAATGTGGCAAAAGGTTGAAAAGTTCCTGGGGGCCGAATACTTTTGCAAGGCACTGTATGTCACCCCATCTCCTCATAGATGTAAGCTCTTGCGAGTAAAGCTCATTCATTTAATTGTTGACTTGTTTTGTTTCTGTGTAATGAATGATTTTGCTTGTACATGAACCCTCTCATTGTAAAGCATTGCAGAACATGTTGACACTATATAAATAAAGATTATTATTCTAATAATTATAATAAACAGCTTCAAACAGCTGATCAGCAGTGGTGCTGGCATCCAGACGCCAGACGATCTTATCAAACTGGACAACGTCTTTAAAGACTTGAGTTTGTCAAGACGCAAACTCAATGCATTATCATGACATGCTGGCAAAACTGTTGACAAATCACAACCACTGGGTGGCCACATATAGCATGAATATTTTTTTTTTAAAGCAGGACATCACATGTCACTCATCATTGTCACTGTTGCCCCAAGAGGAAAGGTAAGGAAGGACACCTTATAAACATCTTATAAATCCTACCCATACAAGTAAATATATTTAGCAAACTGCTTGCTGTGCAATGTGATTTATACTACAAATATCTGCCTAAATACATTGTTTTGCCTGTTTTATTTATGGCCTATAATTATAAATTCAGTTCTTAAGTGTTATACATAGCAGCAATGGCTACTAATGTCTTTCTTCTGAGAAACAAAACCATATTTCAGAATAGTGTATAGCTACAGGCTATTAAGAGCTTTAGAAGACTTGAATAGTCAAGTAGTCATGTATCATATATTTTCATTATAACGCTAAAATAATGTGTTAATACAATTTTAATAAGTGTGGTGAACATCTCTGTAAGGAAATCTTTCACTTTGCTACATAATTTGCTTTATCATGAAAGTGAACCTTCTTTTGTTTCTCTTTTACAAACATGTTATATTGGTTTTGTTTTCTTTTACTTGAAGGAAGCTTCTGATGAGATATAACCCCTTCAAGAATGTCGGAGAAGTGACGATCAACTAATCACTTCCAGTTATACTCCTGACACCACATCAAACAGCAGAGTTTGCCAGGGGAAGCTGTGGTCATGTTGGGGGAGATCTAACGTGACCTCAAACCTTTGTCCACCTCTGTCCTAACTGATGTACTGAGTGAATGCAGGAAGAAATACACCAGAATACAAGACTCGGGTATAAAATCTTCTCTCAGTAAGAGTAGGAGCGCAATGACTTGCTTTATTAAGCACACAGTGGTTTTTATATGTACATCAGAGGGGGCGTCCCACTGAGGCTCATGGCATTGTTTCATTGGCTAAAATACAAAGACAAGAAAAGAGATAACACTTGGCATCTGCGCAGTGTGCATTATTTTACAAACTTTGGTATGCAAACTATGTAAACATCTAGGTGCCAGCGCCATGTTGTAATGGTTTCACATTAATATCATGTCATCCTCAACAGTCAGCCAGACATATTTTCTCAATGTATCCTTAAACTCATCATTTGCTTTGATTCTATTACTTCTCATATTGCAATTAAAGGGGTTATCCCATGATCAATGTAAAAAATTTAAATCAGACATCATATATGATATGACAATTTTTTTCTGACAAAGCTAGAACCAGCCCCGTACCTCAGATGGGTCCAGAGATCTCTCCATTCGTTGCTCCATTTGATCTGCTAGAGTTATTTAAAGCTGGCAACTCAGCTCTGTTCCTGAAACTATCACGGCTTCTAACAGTAGATATGAATGGTGGCAGTCAAAGGATGGAACTGAGCATGTGTGACCAGCTGAGTGAAGTGGACAGAGATATGAGGAAAAGCACAAACAACAGTTGGTGCTATTCACGTTCATTTTATTGAATAACTTAATGAGTATACCAAATATTCAATTACATGCAATTAAAAAAGTTTTCAGATTTGGACAATGGTTTGAAAAATCTAGAATATTTTTCATGAGACAACCCCTTTAATATTAAGAAATTATTAAGAAATATGTAGAGAAAATGTCCCTATTTGTCCCAGAATTTCCTCCGTTCTTCTCTACAGTATCCTTGCTGTAAGACACTTTGCTGGAACAGCAGTCTCCCCTCTCTGCCTGTCTGCAGGTGGACATAAACTTTTTTCAGCTATGTCCCCTTAGTTAAGCTCCTTAACTTTAGCACTTCCCCAGTCAAAAATGGAAACGATCAGGAAATTAGGTGCTGTTTCCTGCAGGATTTCTATTCAAAGAAAAGTTGAAAAATCTTGTTTGACAAACAGTACTGACTGCAGCACTCAAGTATTTTTACAAAAGGAAATGACTCTATGCTATGGCATGGTTCTAAAGGGTTGTCATGGCATCCAGAGGCTTAGCAAAGGCCCCAGGCCTATAGTTGTTATTTATGGGAAAACACCTTTAGTACACCGAGATACAGATGTAGTACAGGCAGTGTCAAATAATTGTATGTTTGTTCCCTAGTGGAACTAAAATTAAATGTAACACAATATTAATAGGATGTATAATTAGAAACAAATCCTGATTAAAAAAAAATACATTTGAGAGCCAATGCCCTCTGATCTGCGGGGGTCCTGAGTGTTGGACCCCCACCGACCAGATACTGATGACCTATACAGAGGATAGGGCATCAGTTAAAATATCTTGGAAACCCCTTTTAATTTTACTAAACCTGTGTGGGGTTTGCCTGCTCTAATTATATTGATTCTGAAATTTAGTAGTATTATTGCACTTTTGGCCAAACTTTTTGAATAACCTTATGGAAACTACCAATAGTGCATCCTAATATCATGGACTATTGTAGCAAATGACAAACTAAGTTATTCTACACTGACAAATTCAACTCTTCTAAATTTTTAACATGCGCAACACATCTCCTCAACCACTGCTGTGTAGTCACTGAAGCAAAACAAGACATACTCTGGCCATCTGGAAAAGTCACCTCTATCCTGAGTCTGTGAAACAGCACCCATCACCCACTAAAACAGCATGCTCTATGTTAATGGTTTTGTCTCCTCTTACTGCTATGTATCTGGCCTGTGATAAGCAAATGTATGTTGGGCTATAGGTAAGCAACTCAAACAGATGCACTTGCCCTAAACAATTTAGCAATCTTCAGCAGATATTATAATGTGCTCACTGGGCCGTTGCCTGACAGGTAGAGGAGAGTAGCAGCTGCTGAGGGTCTTACAGCTGACATCTTCCCTTTATATTAGCCCTGCAAATCTTCACCATTGAAATGTCACTTCCTAGAAAAACACTAGAAAAAGCTTGCTCCCCGATAACAGCAGACGGATTCTTTCTATCTAACGATATTTTTACAGTTTTTGGAAGTAGTATGAAATTTACATCAGTTGTGAATTGTTACTGAAATAGCTCAGTAATTTGCCGTTCTCTCTCCACTCTCTTAAAACTTGGATATGTTTTAGTTCACTTAAAGAGGACCTGTCAATACAAAATGTAATAGAATCTGAAAGCACCATGTTATAGAGCAGAAGCCAAGCAGATTGACATATTTCTTTTTATGGGAAAAGATTCAATAAAACCTGTAATTTATACATTTACAGTACCTTGAAAAAGTGTTTATATCCTTATACTTTTCCACAGTTGTTTCCTGTTACACCCACAAACCTAAATGTATTTTATTGAGATTTTATGTGATAGACCAGCACAAAGTAGCAAGTATGTGTGAAGTGAAAATAAAATGATACATGGATTTCCAAATTTTTTAATAAATAAAAATCTGGAAAGTGTGGCATGCATTTGTATTCAGCCGCCTTGAGTCAATACTTTGCAGTTTCACCGTTTGCTGCAATTACAGATACAAGTCTTTTAGAGTATGTCTCTACCAGCTTTGCACATCTAGAGGTTGAAGTGTTTGCCCATTCTCCTTTGCAAAATAGCTCAAGCTCACTCACTTTGGATGGACAGCATCTGTGAACTGCAATTTTCAAGTCTTTGCACACATTCTCAATGGGATTTAGGTCTTTGGGCCATTCTAACACACGCTTTGATCTAAAGCATTCCATTGTAGCTCTGGCTGTATGTTTAGGGTTGTTGTTCTGCTGGATGGAGAACCTCTGCTCCAGTATCAAGTCATTTTCAACCTCTACCAGGTTTACTTCCAGGATTGCTCTGTATTTGGCTCCATCTATATTCCCATCAACTCTGACCAGCTTCCCTGTCTCTACTGAAGAAAAAACATCTCCACAGCATCATACTGCCACCACCATGTTTCACTGTGGGGATGGTGTGTTTAGGGAGATATGCAGTGTTAGTTTGCTGCCACTCATAGCGTTTTGCATTTAGGCCAAAAAGTTCAACATTGGTCTCATCTAACCAGAACAACTTTTACATGTTTGCTGTGTCCCCTACATCAGTGGTCACCAACCATTTTTGCACCAGGGACCAGTTTCATGCAAGACATTTTTCCCATGGACCAGGGGGGCTGAAGTGGACATGTATAGTGGCACGGGAGTTAATCATGCACATAATAAAACAGAAGAAAGTGCATATTACAAAATACGTGGCAAACATTGCCAATAATAACACTTTAACATATAATAATAATAATAATATAATAATACCGCTACACCATGACCCAGTCATTAATAATCTCATTTAGACCCCCACTCAGTGACTTACAGGCGATGTCTCCTCTGACTGGAGTCATTCTTTTACCTTTTTTTCTCAGTCCTGCACAAATCACCATATTGACATCTCCTGACCACAACTTCTTTCTGCATAATTAAATATACCTATTAGTATTAGTTTATGCTCCTATCTTAGTAATCATCCTCGTTTAGGCTCCAGTAGATATAATGTCCTACAGTAGTGTCCTATGTACATACAATACCCCCCAGTAGTGCACTCTTCACATATAATGTCCCTAAGTAGTGGCCCCATTACATATAATGCTCCCCAGTAGAGGTATATTCTCATATAACACCCCCAGTATTGGCCTCTTTACATATAATGCCCCCATTAATGGCTTATCATATATAATGCCTTCCAGTAGTGGCCTTTTTACATATAATGTCCCCTAGTAATGGCCTCATTACATATAATGCCCCCATACTGACCTCTTTACTTATAATGCCCACAGTAGTTGCCTCTTTACATATAATGGGAGTCTGACAGCAGTTTTGACAATGAAAAACTGTTGACAGGGCTATGGACAGGGAATCCTTCTGTGGAGCTTTTATTATTAGTAGTGTGAATATGAACTTTTATTCTTCTGGGCTCTGCTCCTGTAGGTACAAGGTGGAGGCAGTGCTCCACTGTAAAGTGTTCTCTGCTCTCTGAATTTAGCTACTTCACAGCCTTCTTCTCTGCTTTGAGTGACAGCTGTAGCACTATAACTTTCACTCAGAGCAGAATTGAAGGAATGTGAAACAGCTCAATGCAGAGGGCACCACACAGTAAAGCACTACCTACTGAGCACTTGCAGAATAAAATGTCATATTCACACTACACAACCGCCACCTATTTCTATCAACAGTTTTAAATTGTTAAATTTAATTTATTTTACTGGAAAGGTCTACTTTTGTTTGTTTTTCATTTTTTTCTTTCTTTTTTTTTGTATTTTTTAGACTTTGGAGCCTTATAGCCTGCTGATCTGCCTTGATAATTAAATGGACATCAGGATTTTATATGCAGTGCTAGTAGCAGCCACATTTCCTCGTGTTATATGCCCTATAACAGGGCTGGCCAACCTGCGGCTCTCCAGCTGTTGCAAAACTACAAATCCCAGCATGCCCAGTCTGCCTACAGCTATCATCCTACAGCAGGGCATGGTGGGAGTTGTAGTTTTACAACACCTGGAGAGCCTCAGGTTGGCCAGCCCTGCCCTATAATCTGCATAGTATATTTCATATAGGTGAACTGGTTATGGTACTGTGCACTGGCAACTAATTGACATTGCACTGCCTCCCACAAGCATCACACAATACACAGAGTGCCAATATTGTATTTGTATACATGGGTCTACAAGTTACATAAGATTTTGGCTTGTGGATTCTGCATAGAATGTGTTGTTGAAGGGCAATTAGTCCTCTGATTTGCAAAATGATGGACCATGCTAAAGGTAAAAAATGTTATACAATGGAAATGCTTGACATTTTAAGCAAAACTAAATTCTAAGTCCACTGTAAAAGGCTGAGGATTCACTGCAATCTTTTGCTTATAATATGTATATGGCAAGTATAATGCTTGTGATAATAGTAGGTGTAGAATTGTTTGAAAGGTCTATCTAGGCCAATATAAAGATGTCCACAAAAGAGAACTGCATTGATTAAATGTAGGGATGAGCGAACTTTTGAAAAGTTCGGTTCAGTTCGGCGAACTTTCGTGAAATTCGGATTCGTACTAACCGAACCTAAAATGAACCTTGCTATAACGGCTGAATAATTGCAGCTACAATAGTGGGAGTCTGATAGGGTATAGTTTCGTTTAGTTGCAGTTGCTATTACAATGAAAAAAGTGGAAAAAATCAAAGTGCAAAAATAGTCGTCGACAGCCAGGTCGACAACATTTGACAGCATTGAAGATGTCCGCTAGAGCAGTCCATGTCATGCCAGAGCACCAAAAACACACGGTAGATCGTGGCACCAGCCCAAGAATAGGCTGCGTTGAAGTCGATGCGGTCTCAGTGACATCACAGGTCAGAAGACAGACAGGCGTACTCCAGCACTTGTATAGCACCCAGTCCAGTATAGTTGAGAAGAGACAATTGACGGAAGAGGAGGAGGCGGCAGCACTTGTATAGCACCCAGTCCAGTATAGTTGAGAAGAGACAATTGACGGAGGAGGAGGTGGCAGCACTTGTATAGCACCCAGTCCAGTATAGTTGAGAAGAGACAATTAATGGAGGAGGAGGCGGCAGCACTTGTATAGCACCCAGGCCAGTATAGTTGAGAAGAGACAATTGACGGAGGAGGAGGAGGCGGCAGCACTTGTATAGCACCCAGTACAGTATAGTTGAGAAGAGACAATTGACGGAGGAGGAGGCGGCAGGACTTGTATAGCACCCAGGCCAGTATAGTTGAGAAGAGACAATTGACGGAGGAGGAGGCGGCAGCACTTGTATAGCACCCAGTCCAGTATAGTTGAGAAGAGACAATTGACGGAGGAGGAGGCGGCAGCACTTGTATAGCACCCAGGCCAGTATAGTTGAGAAGAGACAATTGACGGAGGAGGAGGAGGCGGCAGCACTTGTATAGCACCCAGTACAGTATAGTTGAGAAGAGACAATTGATGGAGGAGGAGGAGGCGGCAACAACACTTGTATAGAACCCAGTCCAGTATAGTTGAGAAGAGACAATTGATGGAGGAGGAGGAGGCGGCAGCACTTGTATAGCACCCAGGCCAGTATAGTTGAGAAGAGACAATTGACGGAGGAGGAGGAGGCGGCAGCACTTGTATAGCACCCACTCCAGTATAGTTGAGAAGAGACAATTGACAGAGGAGGAGGCGGCAGCACTTGTATAGCACCCAGGCCAGTATAGTTGAGAAGAGACAATTGACGGAGGAGGAGGAGGCGGCAGCACTTGTATAGCACCCAGGCCAGTATAGTTGAGTAGAGACAATTGACGAAGGAGGAGGAGGCGGCAGCACTTGTATAGCACCCAGGCCAGTATAGTTGAGAAGAGACAATTGACGGAGGAGGAGGAGGCGGCAGCACTTGTATAGCACCCACTCCAGTATAGTTGAGAAGAGACAATTGACAGAGGAGGAGGCGGCAGCACTTGTATAGCACCCAGGCCAGTATAGTTGAGAAGAGACAATTGACGGAGGAGGAGGAGGCGGCAGCACTTGTATAGCACCCAGGCCAGTATAGTTGAGAAGAGACAATTGACGAAGGAGGAGGAGGCGGCAGCACTTGTATAGCACCCAGGCCAGTATAGTTGAGAAGAGACAATTGACGGAGGAGGAGGCGGCAGCACTTCTATAGCACCCAGTCCAGTATAGTTGAGAAGAGACAATTGACGGAGGAGGAGTAGGCGGCAGCACTTGATAGCACCCAGTCCAGTATAGTTGAGAAGAGACAAGTTGAGGAGGCAGCTTCAGCAGCTCTTGATTGCACCCAGTATGTTTCTAAATAGACAATTGACAGTGGGGGCATTAGTAGGAGCAGTATTCTTTTGGACCCAGAAGGGCCTAGTACAGAGAACTGAAGTTGGAAGCTAAGAATATGCATGCTTGTAAAAATCAGTTTTTATACATGACAAAATGTTGATGTAGAGTTCAGCACAGGACAGTCAACCTTAAATAAAAACCCTATTACATTACAGCTAGTCTAGTAGGATACGGATACGGTTAAATAGACAGCTAACCTCACCCACAGAATCCATGAGGTGAATAAAGGACATTTAAAAAGGCACAGATTCAAGAGGGCTTTACGCCAGTTCCATTATCCAAAAATACGTGTCCAATTTTCATGAAATGGACACCTCACTGGCACTCGCTTTACAAATTGACGCAACTACTCTGGTGTCAAACCTGTTGAATCTGGGCCTATGGCTGTTGGCGAGACATATATATATATCTTTGTTACACCAGTTTGATGTCCTAACCGAGTGCAGCGCCCAACCCAATGGGTGTATGCTTTTGTGTTTTTTTAGTGCTGTCACCAGCTGGCTTAAAGGGAATGTGTCATCTCAGAACCCATTATGTGAGTGAGCACCGGAGTCCACTGAGTGCATTTTACTGCAGGTTTGTGGGAGCACAGCATCGGAATGGAAGTGAGTTTGAAGATAAAACTTACATATTCGGATTCAGCATCACTTACACTATACAACACTTACTCTAGTTCAGGGGGTGTTTCGGAGATGACAGGTTCCCTTTAAAGGATAAGTCCGGGCAATTTATAAGTTTCTGGTTCAAGTAAGGGCACAAAAAGTTATTAATTGCCTGGACTTATCTTTTAAAGTGGGTAGGGGAAAAACCCCTGATGGGGTATGGGAGTGACCTTCCCGCCCTCTCTTTGGTCACTCCCAAAAAACCTCACCCTATGGGTACCTTCACATGGGGCTGCGGGTCTGCTGAGTAAAATCCACAGGGCATTTTTATACCATTCACCAAACGGCATTCAGTACTATGGTGCGTCAAGACATACGAAGTTCTGCGCTGAACTGGGTATTTGCGTCCAGCCCCATAGTACTGAAGGTGGCATAAAATCAGCCAACGATGCGCTCTGGATTTTAGGCAGCTGAGAACCCCAAAAAAGCATCCCATTGTAAAGGCACCCGTAAATAAGGCAAGTTAACCTGCCTTTCAGCAACTGTTTGTTGCTGTAACTAACTGTGGAGGTATTTTATATCACAGTTGAAGGACAGCAGCCTCCGTGATATATACCCCATAGACAGCCTTATTCCACGCGTGACTGCATGAGAGGCGTGAAATCATTCGCACAGAGAAGAACCCCATCGGGATTTGCGATGCAAGATTTTACTACTCTCATGATATCAACAAAATACCTCAAGAACAGTTAGTACCCGCTCACAAAACGGTGAGTAGTGTTCCTTGGCACGGGTGCCAGGGATAGAACCCCACGGCTATAGTTCACAAAAGGTGAAATCCCCACTTTGTGAAGCATAGTCGTGGGGATTATTTTAGGGATGGTACTGTTCTTGGGGTATGGGTTGGACGGTGCACCGGTGTGAGGCATTAAGCTGGTGTTAAATGGCCAACACACCATGGGCATTAAATTTGGAGATGGGGTTCTGTTTATTTAAATGTATCCGAATTAAGTAGGGAATTTTTAAGGAGATTTTTTTTAATTTGGGTTCTAAGGGGGGAACATTACTTAATAAGTTAAATTATGGATTTTTACGTTGGGCACATATTTGGGATATTAAGGTCAGTTTCTTGGACACACGGATTGCAATGCAAGACGGGTGACTGATGACTTAGTCATTCACATCAGGCAGGGGGGTGGTATAATCCGATGTAATCCAGGCACGATTCATCTTTAGAAAAGTCAGCATCTCAACACTGTGGCAAGAGAGCGTCGTTCTTTGCGGTGTTACGATGTTATCCGCCACACTGAACCCCCTCTCTGACGCAACACTACTGGCTGGGCAGGACAGCAGAGCCAAAGAAAACTCTGCCAGTTGAGGCCAAATGTCCAGTTTCTCTGCCCAGTACTGCACGGGGTCAGTGACACTTTGGGGCAGGGTACAATCCAGGTAGGCAGTGACCTGGTGGGTGAGCTCATGCTGGTCTGTTGTGTCCCCTCTTCAGCAGCTGGCTGCATGAAATCGCTCATCAGCGATTGGAGGCTGTAGCGAATTCTCACGCCTCCACTAGTGGTGGTGGTAGTGGAGCGCGCTGGTTCCCCCCGAGCGGATGTTGTCTGGGAACCTGGCTGGTCTCGCTGGTAAGTTGAGACCAACTCACTGGTGAGTAGGTCCTGGTAGTACCCCAGTTTTGCCTCCCTCTCTGATGGCGGAAAAAATTCAGCCATTTTGCAGCGGAAGCGAGGGTCCACCAGGGTGGCCAGCCAGTATTGGTCCCTCTGGCGGATGTCCACAATCCGGCTGTCACTCCTCAGACACTCCCGCAGGCACCTTGCCATCTGCACCAAGGACAATGAGCGCCTCTCCTCTCCACTGTCCTCGGTATAGTTCCAGGGTCTGCTGGGGTCTTCCTCCGCTTCCTCTACCACCTTATCCTCCATCTCCTCCTGTGATTGAGAGGCAGAGAAGCCAGGTGGCGGTGTGTGGAATGGCTGGGCGTACACATCTTCCTCCTCCTCACCCTCCATCTGCACTTCATCCATCTCTGGGCTCAAGGCAATGTTCAGCCTTGGAATGGTGGCCTGGGAATCCTTGCTGATGATGCTTTTCAGCGCACTTTCCAGAACATGGACGAGTGGGATGATGTAGTTGATCCCATAGTCCTGCCTGCTCACAAACAAAGTCGCGTCCTCAAAAGGGATCAACAATTGGCAGACTTCACGCAACATCTGCCAGTGTGTGACTTGGAAGTCGCAGTGTGGCGTGAAGCTGCCTGATTGCCCCATGAGGTAGTCTGTAACGGCTGACCTTTGCTCGTACAGGAGGACAAGCATATGGAGGGCAGAATTCCAGCATTTTGGCACGTCGCAGATTAGCCGATGTTGGGGCAGACTGCTCTGTCTCTGGATCCTTAGCAGGGTGTTCCTTGCAGTGTAGGAGTGCCTGAAGTGTTTGCACACTCTGCGTGATATCCTCATAAGGTCTTGTAGTGCAGGAAATGATCTAAGAAACCTGTGCACTATGAGGTTTATCACATGTGCCATACAAGGTGTATGACTCAGCCCTCCCTGCTGCACTACAGAGACAATGTTCCTCCCATTGTCTGCTACCACACTTCCCACCGTTAGTTGACGTGGGGTCAGACGTTGATCGATCTCCTCCCTGATGGTCCGGAGGAGCTCCTTCCCACTGTGGCTCCGTTCACCCAGGCTCACCAAATGGAGGACAGCCTGAGAGCGCCGGGCCTGACATCGGTGGTAAGACACCGGGGCAGGTTGGACTGCTGTCAAAGCAGTGGATGGTTGCAAGGTGGTGGAGGCAGAACTTCTGCTTCCCGCTGCTGGCCCCCTAAAGCACCGTGGAGGTGACAGTGCCAAGAATGGGCCAACTTCCTGATGGTCTTCTGGGAGGATGTTGACCCAATGGGCAGTAACAGACATGTACTGCCCTTGGCCATAATTTGAGGACCAGACATCAGCACTCAGGTGCACGGTCTTGGACACCGAGAGTCCCAATGAGTCGCCCACCTTTTTCTGCACATAGCTGTGCAGTGATGGGACAGCTTTGCCAGAGATGTAGTGGCGGCTGGGGACTCGCCATCTGGGGTGCGGACACGCCATGAAATCCCTGAAAGGCTGGGAGTCCACGAGGTTGAAGGGCAGGGACTGAAGCACCAGCAGCTTAACCAGGTGTCCGGTCAGTTTCTGGGCCATGGGATGGCTGCTGGAATACACCTGACGTCTGCCCATGGACTCAGTCACGGATTGCTGCCTCATTAGCGGTGTAGATGGCAGTGACACTGTGCTGGTGCTGGCACCTGAGGCTGACGAACCCTGAGTTCCACTGAGAGGATGCTGCATGATGGGATCTGCAGTGTATGGTGCATCCTGACAGGAGGTGGTATTGGGGGTCAAGGTTCTTCCAGGCCTGTTGGTGTTGCCTTTCCATGTGCTTTCGCATGGATGTTGTCCCGAGATTATCACCCCTGCCACGACTGACCCTCTCATTGCACAGCAGGCACAAAGCGATGTGCTTATCTTTCCCCAGGCGGAAGAACTGCCATACGACAGAGGACCGTGGTTTGCTGACAGCCACGGGGGGTCTTGCTGCCTGTTGACTGCCACTGCTGCCTGAGGGTGCCCTCTCAGGACCAAGGCTTTGAGAGGGTGATCTCTGCCTGGTAGCTTGGCTTCTACCCCTGCCTCTTGTGCCTCATCACTAAAAAGTGGTAGAGACTCCAAGGGCAGATCAAGGTTTGCCAACAGTTCCCTGGCAGAAGGTGCCCCAAAGGTGAGTGGCATTCTAATAACAGGGGACGGAGGATCCAGCGGATGCTTGACTCCTCGTTTGGGAGCTTTGGGCGGTGGAACGGGACGATTGGGTAAGCCAATCTAGAACCGCTGGCTGTGTGGTTCTTACTTGACCAGTGGCCGTCAGGGGTAGCTGCACCCTGCTGCCACGCCTGTTACCCCGGCTGCCACCGGGCCTGGTGCTGCCACTTCTCCTACCCTCACCGCCTGCTGTTGCACTCCTTGCCTGGGAAGTGCTGAAAGTAGGATGCTTGGACATATTTTTATTTGGGTGGGGGAAAATTAAATGATGTATTTTTTTAAATACTTTTTTAAACTTAATTTTTTTTATAATTTTTTTTAACTTTTTTTTTTTTAAACTTTTTTTATAATTTTTTTTTTACTTTTTTTATTTAAACTTTGTTTATAACTTCTTTTTTTGAGTTTTTTTTAACTTTTTTTGTTGTGGCTAAATGGGGTTGACGGCACCCAGCTGAGCAGCAACGTGTAGCGTGTACGGTCACGGAACAGGAATGCTACCTGTCCTGACTCTTTTCTCTCACTATTTATTTTTTTATCAGCCTATCTCTCCCTAGATGTCACAAGTTTTTTTATTTATATGACTTTCTCTCCCTATCTCTACCTATCTCTTGCTTTCTCAGCCTCTTTCCCTATCTATCACCTTATCTTCTATATCTAGCTTTCTCTTCCTCTCTCCTGCTTCTCTCACTAACCCTTTCTATTTCTTCTCTATCTCTCCCTGTATCTATCTACTTGTTTGATTTTCTATCTATCTATATCTTTTCTCTAGCATTAATGTGGAGCTCCTATCTCTCTGATGTCTTGAGACGCACTGACAAGATGTCGGCGCGCTCAGACACTTCAGGGGCTGTGGGGTGACGTCACACATTTTTTTTCACAGACAACCAGGATACAAGGGATTATAGGAGTAATAATCCCTTGTATCCTGGTCTATTTTGTGAAAAAAGTACAGTTTTGCATTACCGTTTTTTTTTTTTACCAGATTCGTTACGAACTTTTCAAAAGTTCGGTTCAGTGGCGAACCGAACTTTTTGCAAAATTCGTAACGAATCTGGTTCGTTACGGTTCGGTTCGCTCATCCCTAATTAAATGTGTAACTTACGATTTTGTAAGTAAGACTTCCCTCCTCCCTCTCTTGCTGGATTGATGGTCTGGTTAAAAAGGGTAAGCGAGACTTTCTGTGATGCTAAAAGTCCAAACATAGAGAAGATTAATGAGCCAGGACAGGAAGCAGAATACATGGAGTGACTTACAAAATTATATCCAGAAAACCATCCACCCGGTTTAAAACAAAATACAGAAAATAGTTAAAATAGGTTGTTAATTATGATAAAAAAAATTGATGAAAGTTTACCTTTAAATCAAGGCACAACCCATTTAAAGACAGACTATAAGGACATTATAGTGCTGAACAACCTTCGAGGTAACCTGAAGATCAATTATCTGTATGTATCCTAAAATATATCATTATCATAAATGTAATCCTTTAATAAATGCACAATATTTAACAATAAATGAGAAGCAGTAAATGTGATTATATGAAGTATGATTATTCCATGAATGATGTACATACTGCATATAACCATTCTCATTTTCTCTCTCTCTCAAGCAATCACTCCGCTGGTATAAATTGCTTGAAAAATCAGGCAAATTCAGAAAGTTGAAGGACGCCCCTTCTTCAAAGATTATGTTCCTGATGGAAAAAAAAGTCCGTATTTTGCTATCAAGTAATCAAACTTGATTTCTCCCTGTGTTTCTGTGAGAGTGGTAAATTATGTCAGTTGACGCAGGAATCTGGAAATAGAAGCATTAAATAAAGATGTACTGCTTATTTCCATTCTTCTGTATAAATAAGTTTGTATTCACTGCCAGCTATAATAAGTGGTAACTATTGGTTTGGTTTACAGTGATACTACATCAAAAAGCATGATAAAGTCATATATAATTGCCAATACTAATAAAACGTCAATATTGACATGATGTGGAGCACAATAATAAAGCTGACCATTTGCACACGAGTGTGTACAGTATGTGCCTGCTGAGTACATGTAAAAGATCATTGATTACTGTGAAGTTTATTATAGTCATACTATCATTCAGTGCAGTAAAATCTGAGTATGTATGTGTGGAAAATGTTAATACCTATGGAATTTGTCAAAACCATATCTAGGAAAGACTGGGCCCCAAACCAAAATTTTGAATGCCTACCCGCCTTGGCATATCTTATGCCAAAAAACTCTGATGTGTGCATGAGGTCTAAATCTGGAAAAGAAGTTTTAAAAAGTAGTACAATTATAGGAAATATAATAAAAAATATCCATTACTCATCTGTTAATAGAAAAAGGAAAAACTGTGGTATCATGTCAGCCCATAGTAATTAATTGACTGTTCTTATTAAGAGAAACACAAGTCTTGCTGGTATGACACATTTTAATGGCCAACAAGGCCAACAGAATATCAAAAAGATCTTGAGAATGAGTCCTTAATAACCATATTTTACACACTATAAGACGTACTTTTTTCACCCTATAGTGTGTGTATGTGTGTGGGGGGGGATGTCAGTGTGTCTTATGAAGCAAATACTAGTAAAGATTTACATTATTGATCTACTCACAAGTACACAGTGGAACCAGGAATCGTTGAATATAGCACTCAGGGGCGGACTGGGAACTTAAAGTGGCCCTGGAAAAAATAATAAAAGTGGTCCCGTTTTGTAGTCAGGTCCAAACTGATGGAAGGCAGGGCCAGCTGTACCATATTATGTAACACTATACTACCCTAACAGAGTCACATACCACAGTCCATCATAAATACTGCCAGCTGCAAGAAATACACCCCCAAAATCTTTCACTGGCTGGATGTAAGGAGGGCCCAGGCGGCCCCCTGGGCATCGGCCCACCGAGAAAATTCCCTGTAAGGTCTATGGCCAATCCGCCCCTGATAGCACTCCTTGTGCTAGCTGTACTCACTGCTCCCTAGTCTCCCTAGCCTGTTGGCGCTGAAAAATGAACCTGTATAGGGATCAGCAATTGCAATAATCATCACCGATTTTTGCACAGGTGATTTCTCCATGTAAATGCAGTTCTTTAAAAGGGTTGTCTGGTTTCCTATATTAATGAGCTATCATTCAGATTGGTCATCACTATCAGAATGGCGGGGGTCCGACTCCCAGCAATCAGCTGTTTGAAGAGAACGCAACGCTCATGCAAGCAGTGCATTGTCTTCACTATTTACCTGCTTGCTGTCGACAGTGGTGAACAGATGTAAATACAGCTCCTCTGTCCCATTCACTGAAGGTAGGTCATTAATATAGGAAACTGGACAAGAACCTTTAACTCCACTGATAAGCAGGCAGTTATTGGGAAGGAATGTTTTACAGAGATGGATGGAGAAGCAGTGTGTCATTCCATTCATTTTTGGGTCTCCCCTCTCATGACAGGCGAGGGTCATAGTGGACAGACACTCAATGCCTGTATGGGACATTTAAAACAAAACAAAAAATATCTTTATTGAAGTAAATGCAGATATAAATAATTAGAGTAATATACAAGTAACTTGAGCAGGCTGAGAAAGCATGGCTAGATAGTATTTGTTAGTAGTGGGCTGTTTATGGGATAGTCCACATATAATTAGCTGTGTAGCTTATATAGGTGGATGTTGGTTTATTCTACTGAGCACTCCATGCACTCTGCTAATTCAGGCTGCTAGCAAAAGTCAATTTTAGCTCATCCTGGGTTGTCAGAACACGCTGCATTATCGGATATACAAAAACTACTGGGCGTAGCCTGAGTATACCCAATACACTGTACATATCCTTTACCCTTTACGTTGGGAACGTGGTCCGAGTCCACTGACTCTCATTTACCAACTCAGTCTGGGTTTTGGAGGTTAATGTCAATCTCCATATAGCATACCCCTACTCAGACCATGGTGCCTTATGTGAGAGTGGCAGCATTCCACATAGCATTTTTCCACCTCTCACCTAGGCAGTTTTCCCGATCTGCCTGTCTTTGTTAACAGAAGAGATGGAGAAGCCCTATTTTATTTATATCTACATTTACTTCAATAAAGATATTTTTTGTTTTGTTTTAACCGTCCCATACAGGCAGTGCTTTATTGTATATTTAGGCACAATAAAATACCCTTATTTCGTCTGTGAGAATATTTCCTCATAATGAACAGAACACCACAGATCTGATCCTGTGGTTACAACTGTACTTGCTTATAGTGAGGTTATGACTAGAGATGAGCGAACATGCTCGTCCGAGCTGGGTGCTCGTTCGAGCATTAGGGTACTCGTAACTGCTCGATGCTCGGACGAGTATCTCGCCATGCTCGAGGAAATGGCAACTTCCGCATCGTGCTTTTTTGGCGCCTAAAAACACAGCCAATCACAAGCCAGGAGACTCTGCGTACCACCCAGCATCACGTGGGGCCCTTACATGTCGATAGCAGGGGTTGGCTGGCCTGATCAGGTGACCCTGGAATATACTACCGACTGGCCGCGGTGCTCGTCTCAGATGCCGTCTGGATATCGTTAGGGATAGAGCTGCTGCGTTTCAGGGACAGTGTTAGGGCCTGAATTTAGTTCTCAGTTAGGCAGGGATCACCCACAAAGAACCCAACAGCCCTTCTAAGGGCTAGAAGACATTTTATTTATTTATTTTTTGTTACTTGGCTGGCTGGCACTAGTAGTGCAGCTATCGCCATATCTAACCCTGTTTTTTTTTTTTTTTTGTTCTATCTCAGTGATACAAATCCATTGCACACAGCACTGTGGAACCATTCTGTGTGTCACAGTTCAGCACTGACTCACTCCAATCCATATATACTGTCCAGGTGACACTTTCTGTACGTCACAGAATACAACCAAGTCATTTGCTACCAATATCATCTATAGCTTGATCCAGAAAACTCTCTGTGCGACATTTGTCTGGGTCGCAGACTAAATAGTCACCGTTAACAGGGTGTCAGTCAGTCCTACCATAGTTCCTGCACGTCACGTTCCCAAAAAAACAAAATATAAAAAAAAAATTTATTTTTTCAGTTGTTTTAGCTCAGTGATACAAATCCATTTTACTCAGCTGCGTGTAACCTTTCTGTGTGTCACAGTTCAACACATTCGCTCCCATCCATATATACTGTCCAGGTGACACTTTCTGTACGTCACACAATACAACCAAGTCATTTGCTACCAATATCATCTACCGCTTGATCCAGAAAACTCTCTGTGCGACATTTCTCTGGGTCGCAGACTAAATAGCCACCGTTAACAGGGTGTCAGTCAGTCCTACCATAGTTCCTGCACGTTACGTTCCCAAAAAACAAAATTGTAAAAAAAATATAAAAAAACAAATATAAAAAAATATATATTTTTTCAGTTGTTATAGCTCAGTGATACAAATCCATTTTACTCAGTTTTGTGTAACCTTTCTGTGTGTCACAGTTCAGCACATTCGCTCCCATCCGTATATACTGTCCAGGTGACACTTTCTGTATGTCACACAATACAACCAAGTCATTTGCTACCAATATCATCTACCGCTTGATCCAGAAAATTCTCTGTGTGACATTTGTCTGGGTCACAGACTAAATAGCCACCGTTAACAGGGTGTCAGTCAGTTCTACCATATTTCCTGCACGTCACGTTCCCAAAAAAACAAAATATAAAGAAAAATAAAATTATTTCAGTTGTTTTAGCTCAGTGATACAAATCCATTTTACTCAGCTTTGTGTAACCTTTCTGTGTGTCACAGTTCAGCACATTCGCTCCCATCCGTATATACTGTCCAGGTGACACTTTCTGTACGTCACACAATACAACCAAGTCATTTGCTACCAAAATCATCTACCGCTTGATCCAGAAAATTCTCTGTGTGACATTTGTCTGGGTCACAGACTAAATAGCCACCGTTAACAGGGTGTCAGTCAGTTCTACCATAGTTCCTGCACGTTACGTTCCCAAAAAAACTAAATTGAAAAAAAATATAAAAAAACAAATATAAAAAAAAAATTTTTTTTCAGTTGTTATAGCTCAGTGATACAAATCCATTTTACTCAGCTTTGTGTAACCTTTCTGTGTGTCACAGTTCTGCACATTCGCTCCCATCCGTATATACTGTCCAGGTGACACTTTCTGTACGTCACACAATACAACCAAGTCATTTGCTACCAATATCATCTACCGCTTGATCCAGAAAACTCTCTGTGCGACATTTCTCTGGGTCGCAGACTAAATAGCCACCGTTAACAGGGTGTCAGTCAGTCCTACCATAGTTCCTGCACGTTACGTTCCCAAAAAAATAAAATTGTAAAAAAATATAAAAAAACAAATATAAAAAAAAAATTTTTTTTTTGGTTGTTATAGCTCAGTGATACAAATCCATTTTACTCAGCTTTGTGTAACCTTTCTGTGTGTCACAGTTCAGCACATTCGCTCCCATCCGTATATACTGTCCAGGTGACACTTTCTGTACGTCACACAATACAACCAAGTCATTTGCTACCAATATCATCTACCGCTTGATCCAGAAAACTCTCTGTGCGACATTTCTCTGGGTCGCAGACTAAATAGCCACCGTTAACAGGGTGTCAATCAGTCCTACCATAGTTCCTGCACGTTACGTTCCCAAAAAAACTAAATTGTAAAAAAATATAGAAAAACAAATATAAAAAAAATATATATTTTTTCAGTTGTTATAGCTCAGTGATACAAATCCATTTTACTCAGCTTTGTGTAACCTTTCTGTGTGTCACAGTTCAGCACATTCGCTCCCATCCGTATATACTGTCCAGGTGACACTTTCTGTACGTCACACAATACAACCAAGTCATTTGCTACCAATATCATCTACCGCTTGATCCAGAAAATTCTCTGTGTGACATTTGTCTGGGTCACAGACTAAATAGCCACCGTTAACAGGGTGTCAGTCAGTTCTACCATATTTCCTGCACGTCACGTTCCCAAAAAAACAAAATATAAAAAAAAAAAATATTATTTCAGTTGTTTTAGCTCAGTGATACAAATCCATTTTACTCAGCTGCGTGTAACCTTTCTGTGTGTCACAGTTCAACACATTCGCTCCCATCCATATATACTGTCCAGGTGACACTTTCTGTACGTCACACAATACAACCAAGTCATTTGCTACCAATATCATCTACCGCTTGATCCAGAAAATTCTCTGTGTGACATTTGTCTGGGTCACAGACTAAATAGCCACCATTAACAGGGTGTCAGTCAGTTCTACCATATTTCCTGCACGTCACGTTCCCAAAAAAACAAAATATAAAAAAAAAAAATTATTATTTCAGTTGTTTTAGCTCAGTGATACAAATCTATTTTACTCAGCTGCGTGTAACCTTTCTGTGTGTCACAGTTCAACACATTCGCTC
>ONZH01023852.1:0-83656 GCA_900303285.1 Rhinella marina | reverse complement strand
CGTGTGAATGGGGCCTTAAAGTCCTGTACGTTGTGAGATAGGGACTCCAAGGATTGGACCTGAGCTTGGTTTTTCCACTATGCCACTTACCCAGATATGCTAGATTGGATTGAGACCTAGGTAGTCTGGAGTCTTATTCACCACCATGAACACCTTGTCATGTTCCTCAGACCACTTCTAAACAATTTCTGCAGTATGCCTGTCTATAATGGGGAGTACTTGATCAGCAACAATATTTAGGTCGGTGGTGCAAGTTCTGACCCGAGCTGCATGCCCTGACCTCGGACTGTATCGGATTGCATGTACGTTTGCCCTGATTTTTGCATTTTCCCGACAATGGTTTTGCCTGATCCCATGGAGTTTCCACTGATGTCTCTTGACCCCCATGGATCATCAAATCACTTGAACTACTCCAAGAGGTACTGGCCTCTTGGTTCCCCTGCAGTGAAGTCCAGATCTCTGTATAGGGGTTAAGGGTGAATAACACGTAAATAACGCCCTTGGGAGTAGCCCCAAGGCAAATCTTTTCAAGCAACACAGAGGGTCCACACCAACAAGGGCGCTGTATTAGCTAACCCAGTCAACTATTTCTTTTCACGCACATCATTAGTCCTGTGCCAAAGGGGGGGGGGGGGGAGGGAATTGGAAGGTGTAGGGGAATCAAGAATGCATCCCTTTCTTGGTTTTGTAACCAACTCAGAAGTACAGCAGGACCGATTGTGGTACAGCTATTGTACATAAAGTATATTAATAAGTGGTATTTCAAAACACAAAAACTTTCGATTTGGCTGAAAAAGGGACGTGCCCAAGTTAAATTAAATCCCGGCATTTTATTAACGGTTATCTCAAATGGTTTCCACAATGGAATAATCATTAGGCTCTAATTACAATGAATACAAACTTTAATCACACATAGATGAAATATAACTGGCCTAATGCACCAAAACAGTATGTGAGAAAAGCATCATCTTGCTCACAGCAGCAATCCAAAGTGCATGTTTCAATTTCTTGTCTACAGCTAAATTTTTTTTATTTGTAAGAGAAAAAAAAGACCCCTTAAAAGGTTTCTCCAGAAATCAGAAAAATAAAAATACTTAAATATTGCTTTATTATATTCCCAAATACCTTTCATTAGTTATAATTGCTCATTTTTATCTAGGAAGCAATCATCAGCGGAAATAAAATGGCCGCTATCCTATTAGTACACACAAAACCTGTCCTAATCAGACAGCAGGACAAGTTACTTCACAACACTGAAGTAAAAATTTATAAAAATGGAAACTCCACCCAAAAATGAAGGGGGTCATTTATGAATAGATATACACCAATTTTCGGTCGCAATGGGGATTTGCAGAAGAATCTACGAATTCTTCCTCATCCATGCCACATGCATCAGCTCTAAAAAAGGGGGCAGGCCAGCCCGCCTGTCTCATTTATCATCTTCTACACCTGTTTTAGGTGTAGAAAAATTATCTAAATCTACGCCAGCAAGGGAGGCGGTGTAGATTTAGGTTGGCAGTGGATGCGCTTAAGTTACGTATGTGCCGGCGCCTCTACACAAAAATCGATCTTAATAAATGACCACAGAGATTTTTACATTTAATCCCCATTTTACATTAATTCAAGTAGAAAGAGTTAACAAAGTTGCTGAAATCAATTTTAAATAATTTCAGGGATGGATTTTCAAAAATGGGGTCATACATGGATGGTTTTTATTATGTAAGTGACTTCAGAACTGAATTGGTCCTTTGTCAGTTTTGGAAATTTTCTTGAATACTTGAAAACTTCCTTCTAAATAAAATGATGGAAACATAAAGTAGACATTTAGAAAATTTTTCCAAAATTCTGGTAAATTTCTTGTTAAATGAAGGTAAAACGTATTGACCCAAATTTATCACTAATATAACGATGTTTCATGAGAAAAAAAAAAGTTCTCACATAATGTGACATGACAGATTTGAAAAATGAAGCTTGGTCAGGAACGGCAATAAAGGATGGAAGTGTTCACAGAAGGGCCAATAAAAATATGGAGATCACAGGTTGTCCTGCTGCTAAGATTCACAGAGAGCAGTGGAGGAACCTGGAAGAATGCGATGAATTTCTCCATAGCTCCACCACATGCAAAATAAGGCATTACCTTAAAATCGACAGATTCTTCATGTATGCCAGAACCTTGTGAGAAACATGCTATTTGTAGCACTCTCTGCTTGAGCTAATAGACTAAGGAGCTGCCAACTGCTTTAACCAATATGGAATAAAGAATCCCAGCACAAAGCAGTCATGTTATTTTTCTGAATGGTAATACTGGTATTCTACAATTGTTAATTCCTTCATGGCTTGTATTTGTTGGTTTTCATAGGTTCTCCTGTATTTTGCAGCCTTTATTGGTTTTCCTTTCACACAAACACCTACAATGCAACTAATTGACTTGGTACAAAGAGGTTCCAAACATAGGTACAGGGGTTCTCTGCACAAAACACAAGATAGCCTTATTTCTATAGTACTACGTGATTAACCACTTCCTGACCAAGCCTAATTTTGCGAATCTGACGTGTCACTTTGTGTGGTAATAACCTTGGAATGCTTTTCAGGGCTCCAGATGGCGACCAAAATGGTCGCAAATGCGACTTAGATTTGACAAATGGCGACAAGACTTTTTTAGTCTTGTCGCCATTTGCGCCTGGACCCGATTGGCACCTACTGATACTAGGCTGCGCTACTGCCCCATTTTTTTTTTTTTTTTTTGAATTTGCTGTGTGAGGGCTTTTTTTTGCAAGACACACTGTAGTTTTTATTGGCACCATTTTGTGGTACATTTGTCTTTCTGATCGCTTTATCATTTTTTGGGAGGTGAGGTGGGCAAAAAATTGTCTGTTCAGGACAGACCTTACTTTTTTATCAGTACCATTTTTGAGTCGATTAGACTTTTTGATGACTTGATTTTTTTTTTTTTTTTTTTTTTTACAGTGTTCACCTGATGGGGTAGATCATATGATACTTCTATAGAGCCAGTCGTTAGGGACACGGCGATGCCAAATATGTTTATTTTTTTTATTTTTAAACTTTGCACAATAAGAACATTTTTAGGAAAAAAAATATTTCTCTGTTGCCATTTTATTAGAGCTATATTCTTTTTTTTTTTTGGTTAGTGTCGTGTGCAAGGTCGTTCCTTGGCAGGATGTGGTGACGTTTTTTGTTGGTATCATTTTGGGGAACATACGACTTTTTGATCGCTTGACATCATTGACGTAACTAGAAATGACGGGGCCCCACATGAAATTTTTGAACAGTTGATGGGTTGCTATGAACAACTGAGGCAATTTTCCTTCACACCAGTTTGATAAATCCCTGCATCTTTACTGTTAATATTTAGTTCAGACCTCAGAAAGGTGACATTTCCTTTTCCGGTCCACATTATACACTTATTGTTTCCATGGTTATGACCACCCTGTAATTCAGCAGTGGCAGTCGTACTTGCACACTATAGAACAAAACAAAAAAAACACACACCACCAGTCTCCCTGGTTGCCGGGACTACTGGAGTGCACATAGGCTGGCACTTTTTCCCCTATAGTTTGCAAGCACGACCACCACGGTTGGACTGCAGGGTGGTCGTAACCCCTGAAAATGAGCAGTGTATAATGTGATGGAAAAATGCATCAAGCCAGCAAAGGCAATATGGACAATCACAATACATTAGTAAGTGGCTTGTATTAACTTCCTCTACATAATAATTGCCACTTGCTGAAGAGAAACAACTACCTTTAACATTATTCCAATGTTAGCACAGCAATTTGTTAATAGCACTTAGAAAACACCTACTGCTGAAACAAAGGCACATCTGGAAATAAGGGCCAAAAACAGAGCCAGGGAATTATAGGCCGGTAAGTTTAACATCGGTCGTGGGTAAACTGTTTGAAGGTTTTCTAAGATATGCTATCTTGGAGTACCTCAATGAAAATACGCAAATAACTTCAAATCAGCATGGCTTCATGAGGGATCCATCATGTCAAACCAATTTAATCAGTTTCTATGAGGAGGTAAGTTCTAGACTGGACTGCGGCGAATCAATGGATGTCGTATATCTGGACTTCTCCAAAGCAAAGAAAATGTCTATGTGGGTAAGTAACTGGCTCAGTGATAGAAAACAGAGGGTGGTTATTAACGGCACATACTCAGATTGGGTCACTGTAACTAGTGGGGTAACACAGGGGTCAGTATTGGGCCCTATTCTCTTCAATATATTTATTAATGATCTTGTAGAAGGCTTGCACGGTAAAATATCAATTTTTGCAGATGACACTAAACTGTGTAAAGTAATTAACCCAGAAGAGGACAGTACACTGCTACAGATGGATCTGCATAGACTGGAGGCTTGGGCAGAAAAGTGGCAGATGAGGTTTAACACTGACAAATGTAAGGTTATGCATATGGGAAGGAATAATGCAAGTCACCAGTACATACTAAATGGTAAAACACTGGGTAACTCTGACATGGAAAAGGACCTAGGAATTTTAGTGAACAGCAAACTAAGCTGCAGAAACCAGTGTCAGACAGCTGTTGCCAAGGCCAATAAGATAATGGGTTGCATCAAAAGGGGCATAGATGCCCGTGATGAGAACATAGCCACTCTACAAATCACTAGTCAGACCACACATGGAGTACTGTGTACAGTTCTGGGCTCCTGTGAACAAGGCAGACATAGCAGAGCTGGAGAGGGTTCAGAGGAGGGCAACTAAAGTAATAGCTGGAATGGGTGGACTACAGTACCCAGAAAGATTATCAAAATTAGGGTTATTCACTTTAGAAAAAAGACGACTGAGGGGAGATCTAATAACTATGTATAAATATATCAGGGGTCAGTACAGAGATCTCTCCCATCATCTATTTATCCCCAGGACTGTGACTGTGATGAGGGTATATCCTCTGCGCCTGGAGGAAAGAAGGTTTGTACACAAACATAGAAGAGGATTCTTTACGGTAAGAGCAGTGAGACTATGGAACTCTCTGCCTGAGGAGGTGGTGATGGTAAGTTCACTAAAAGAGTTCAAGAAGGGCCTGGATGTATTTCTGGAGGTTAATAATATTACAGGTTATAGCTACTAGAGATGGGTCGTTGATCCAGGGAGTTATTCTGATTTCCTAATTGGAGTCAGGAATTTTTTTTCCCCTAAAGTGGGGAAAATTGGCTTCTACCTCACAGGGGTTTTTTTGCCTTCCTCTGGATCAACTTGCAGGAAAACAGGCTGAACTGGATGGACAGATGTCTTTTTTCGGCCTTATAAACTATGTTACTATGCAAGTGCTATTAGGCCATGGCTTTAATTCAATAGCGATTATCCTGGTGACAGATTTCCTTTAATATATTTTCAGACAAAGTAATGCATAGTGATAAGTTCTGGCTGAAAGGGAGCTGCTCAAAATCAGAATGGCACAGGACAGTGTTTTTAATAGGTACGTACTTCAAGAAGTAGGAAAAAAGTCATTATCTAAAGTAAATTACACAAGGGCTGATTAAAAGATCTGAAATAAAACAAAACACAATCAGGTAAAAATGTTAGCATTAGGATTAGAATGAAGATTGTTATACACGTTTCAATCATTGGAATTAATTGTTATTTATCCAGCGATTACGCTGAAGTTCCAGACTCTGCAATTTCATCTGAGATAACAGAGTTTAAGATGTTAACAAGGAATTTAAGGGATTTTTCTTTAACTTACCGTAATATGCAAAAGAGATTAAAATGCATAAGATCGGGCAGACAGGAAAAAACACTGCAAAGCACCAATTCTGAAAACCAATACAATAACATCACAACCGTGGATTTCACAAATAATTACATACAGCGCACAAATCTTCTCTTTGTATATTGTCCAAAAACGTCCAACGCGATTCATGAGGCATATTGCCTGCCAACAAGGTTGTCTTTGTTCAGACGCCCGAATGGACAGTTTATACTATGCCACGAAGCCCTCAATGAACCCTTACCACAATTATATGCTATCCCTACCATCTAGACGCACTCAGGCTCAAAATATCTCTACAATGGAACATTGTATATGGGAAAACATGACATTAAAATGTTCAGAAATAACTCAATGTCTATTTTTCACTGGCGGTTTAAAGGGACTTTCTGGGAGCACAGTATCCTAAGGATAGGTCATTAATATCAGATCTGTGGGGGTCCGATTTCTTGCAACCCCAGCAATCAGCTGTTTGCAGCCTCCTCACAGCACAGCGCCATACACTGTATAGTGGTTGTACTTGGTATTGCAGCACCTTGGCCTGACTTTCCAGCACTGCCGGGGTCGTATAGCATTATATTGATTTATGATGCTATGTAACCCTTAGAGGTCTGGAATGTACTGGATAAGGCTACTTTCACACTGGCGGCAGGCCTGATCCGGCAGGTGAAGGGTGCTGCCGGATCAGGCCTGCCGCAGTGACATGTGTGGAGCCGGAACCGCGCTCCGGCCCCACACATGTCACATAGTACATACATACACATAAACATACACACACATATAGACAAACAAACACACATACATACATGCTCCCCGGCAGGTCTTCGGACCGTCAGAGGGACAGGACGGCTCACACAGGTCACGATTCCCCACAGCGCCCTCTGCTGGGCGCCTGGTGGAATCGTCATCTCTGCGCGCCGTCCTGTCCCTCTGACGCTCCGAAGACCTGCCGGGAGCATGTAAGTATGTATGTGTGTTTGTATGTCTATATGTGTGTGTATGTTTATGTTTATGTCTATGTCTGTATGTGTAGCCGGATCCGTAATGGACTCCATTGAAAGTCAATGGAGGGCGGATCCGGTTACCATTATGGTCACACCAGACGGATCCACCCCCATTGACTTGCATTGGGGGTCATTCCGGATCCGTCTTGGTGCGGATGCCTGGACCGGAGAGCAAACCGCAGCATGCTGCGGTTTGTTCTCCGGTCTGAAGACGGAACGGAATGCTTTCAGGAGCATTCCGTTGTCTTCAGTTCAGTTTTGTCCCCATTGACAATGAATGGGGACAAAACTGAAGCGTTTTATTCCGGTATTGAGCCCCTATGACGGAACTCAATACCGGAATTTTAAAACGCTAGTGTGAAAGTAGCCTTAGGCCCCATTCACACGACCATATGTGTTCCTAGCTCCGTAGAAATACGGCATGGAAGTACTTCCGCAAAAAAACGGATACTAAAGATTCAAAAGTCTTCTGTATTATTGCGGATCAGCAAAAATACGGAAGGTGTCTTTGAAATTATTTTAAATAAAGATTTTGACTGTCAATTTAAAAAATAGAAAAAAAAAGTGTTTTAAAACTGTCACCTTAGAGCCAAATATGAATATATGCATATACAGATATAGCAGCCCTAGCGATCAATGTTTTCGCATAGCGTTGCTAACGAATCTCGACTTCTCTTTCACTCGCAGTAAAAGTACGCTAATTAGGTGAATTGGTACGCATTAGCATACAATGAACAGCATTACCATACAAATCATCAGATGCGTACTCTATTTACGGTATTGTTCGGCGCTCACGCAATTCTCTTGTGATCGCTAGTGTTGCTACATCTGTATACGGACATGGATCCGCAAAAATACGGAAGACATACGGAAAGTCTTCCGTAGTGTTCCGCATTTTTGCGGACCCATTGACTTGAATGGGGCTACAGACGTGTTTTTGAGGCAAAGTATAGGACAGGTTTCTTTTTTTTTTGCGGCCAATCCGCCGCGAAATACAGCTGCGGAATGCACACGGTGTGCATTCCACATTTTTTCCTCCTATGGGGAAATGAATGGGGTCCGTACCTTTCCGCATCGATCCGCAAAAAGGAAAAAAAAAAAAAAAACATACGGTCGTGTGAATGGGGCCTAACACTGACAATACTGATGAAATGGATAGGACCATGCACTCCACTTTTATGGTGGGTGCTGTGGTATAAGGGGATTATACCCAAATCAAAGTGAAATAATGAAACCACGCACTCTCAAAATTGTATGCCGAAATAAAGAGTTTTTTTAATGTTTTGCTTCGTGGCACCAACACATCCAATAAGTGCAAAAAAAGGGAAATGAAAAAAAAAAAATGGAATAAAAAAAGGAGGTGTAACCAGTGAAATTAACACTCCAGTTAAGTCCCCGTATTTAGTACTAGGATTATGCTCAGGCTTGCGATCAATTTATTTAAATATTTCGGTCAAATTACAACCTTTCTCAAAGAATCGCTGAAGGCTGGCTGGAGAGCACGGAGGTAACGGGAGATGGCGTCCAACGTGGAGGATGCCAGAGTGGGGACCTAGTTCCCATCTCCCGTTACCTCCGCGATCTCCAGCCAGCCTTCAGCAATTCTTTGAGAAAGGTCGTAATTTGACCAAAATATTTAAATAAATTGATTGCAAGCCTGAGCATAATCCCAGTACTAAATACAGAGATTTAACTGGAGTGTCAATTTCACTGCTTACACCTCTTTTTTTCATTTCCCCCTTTTTTTTGCACTTTTTGGATGTGTTGGTGACACAAAGCAAAACATTAAAAAAACTCTTTATTTCGGCATACAATTTTGTGAGTGTGTGGTTTCATTATTTTCACACTGACATAATACTGTCAGTGTTAGACAATACATTCCTGAACTCGTCTGAAGGGCCCTAAGGCAGACCTTTCTGCGTGGCCGATCGACATTGGAGATCATACTTAGCTGGTACCCGCCACTGGGTTAGGTTCTAACATTCCAGGACCAGCTCTTCCTCTCCTTATTGGGATATCTATCCGTCAATCAGGGGACATGTGACTGCTGCAGCCAATCACAGGCCTAAGAGGTGACCTGCTCCAGTGGTCATGTGTTCCACCATGGATGGCTTTTTATCTCAGTGTGGCAGGGAGGGAAAGGGTCATCCCAGGAGCGACAGACTCCTAGCCCAGCATCGGAAACCAGGTAAGTGTGATCTCCACTGCAGGTTGGCCACTCTGGGAGGTCTGTCTTACTCTTTCTCATCGTACGGTTTTCCTGTTGGTCTGCACAGACCACTTTACTGCAGTTATCTGCTTATCATTACAAGCAGAATTAGAATGACATATCTATATATAGTTAATGCAGGATCCACCATTCACTATGGGTGATATCACAGCTTATCTTCTCCCTCCTGACCTCTGCACATTTCACTGGCAGAAAAATACATAGTTGACATGTTGCCCTTAAAGGGGTTGTCCAAGTTATGAAAAAAAAATATAGCACTGTAAATCTGATGGGTAGCAATATATAACTAAGTTTAGCAAGTTTTAGGCAAAAAAAAAAATATATATTTCCTCATTTCCCTGGTTCTCTTCTGGCCTTTGTTTACATGCAGTAATAATCTCTGCCCCTCCCCCCTCCCCTGCAAAGGCAGTGAATATAAGTGCTGTGAGTACATGTCTGCCTGCTGGGATACTCAGCAGCATGTTGTTTGTGTAGGACTACAAGTCCCAGCTGTACAATGACAATGCTGATACACACAGGAAATTCTCCCTACCTGTTCTTGTACAATACAATTCCTCTATAGCTCCTTGCCCGGCATTTGTCTCCTCTCACTGCTGCAGCTACTATTTGTTGTGTTCTGGCTGAAGGGGTTAATGTTTTATCTGAAGGAATCCAGGGAGAGAGCAGATAGCAGGAGCCTGGCAAAGAAAGGGGGCGTGGCCAGTGACGTCTCGTGTACAGACTGTTATCTTAACTCTGAGGCTTGTACATGAAACATCACAGACCAGGGAGATAAGGTGACATCACAGGTCATGTGACCCTCAGTCAACTCTGAGAAACCAGCAGCTTTAGAAACACAAAGTATATGGGAAAGTTGTTATACCTGACAAGTTAGAAACATATAAAGAACAAAAAAATAACTCGGACAACCCCTTTAACACCTTAGTGATCACCAATACGCCTTTTTAAGGCGGTTACTAACGGCCTTAGCGGCGCATGAGAGCTGCACATCTGCTTTAACATCCCAGAATGGCAGGAGTGCCAATCCAAGCTGTTTAACCATCTTACATGCCAAGGAAAGGGGAACTGCCCCATGTAAAAAAAAAACAAGCCCTCATAACAGCCATATAGACAGAAAAACACACACAAAAAAAAGAAAAACGTCTGGTCAGTAAGGCCAAAAACAGGTCACTAAGGGGTCAATTTTTTTAGCAATTGAAGACTTGTGTAACACTTGTCCCGACTGGACTGGGTCTACAAATCCATATGATGGATTTGCTGCGGATCCAAATGGAACATATGGAATATGGAAGGTAACACAGGTAAAACACACCTGTCTGAACAAGGCCTACAGTAATAAACGCCAAAATAATTTGCAGCGTTTTTACAGACATCATCATTTTCTGTCCCCAGTGGAGCTCACAATCTAAACTGCCTATCAATATGTCTCTTGAGTGTGAAAATACAGGGAGAACAAACTCCATGCTGATGTTGTCCTTGGTCAACATTTGAACCTAGGGCCCAGTGTTGTGCTGCCCACTAGTGTTGAGCAAACTTGTGTTTTCAAGAGTTTGGGTTCGTGTTATCTAAGAATTCTGTTATGGATTCTGCTACCATGGACCATAACACTACTGACCACTGAGCAATGGTGCTGCCATCTACATGTCAGCAGTAGCAAACCGCTAAAGGGATTTCTTTCAAGTAGTATAAAATGTTCCTACAGGGCTGCCTCTGCAAGAAAAAGTCATGTTTCTGGAATGAGACGTAGAAACAACATAAAACTGGCTTCTTGAAGAAAGCAAGCAGACGAAACATTAAAAGGCATGAGCAATGCACACGCCTGGTGCCAGATGGAAAGTAGGTCACGATTAAAATCTTGTGTTATGAAAATAAAAAAATTAACAACCGTCACCCATCCCACAATTGTACAGAAATTCTTACACTTCCTCTAAGTATGTTACAGCAACACCAAGCCGAGCATGCCCCGACAGACACTGAATAGTCGGGAAGTGATAGACGCACTGACTAGGTCTGAGATCACCACTGGAATCTCTCACTGCCTACAAGCTGCGGGACCTGGAAAATATATTCGCTGTAATTATGTTGACATGGTGCATAGTAAGGAATTTCATCGAAGATGCGTGCCGCCTTAAAACACAAAGGCCTCAAATCCAAATTAATCTGGGAGGAAAAGAAAATCAATTCCTTGGAAATTAAGTTTTGTACAATTCCATCACAAGAAAGCAAATATAGTAGGAATTATGGCCTATTAAATCACAGGGAGAAACCAAATATTAATTTGGAGAGACAATTAACGTCAACTGTATTTGTTTTTATACCTTAGCAGTATTATTGGAGGGCTGCACGGTAATTCATTCTCCCAGATCCCCGACAGCTCTCGTCAGATGAGTGTATTCGTTTACTTCCTAAGACATGGAGAGCAACGCTGAGCAAGAACCACTTACATTGCTGTAAAATAAGTGCAAGAACAGACACAAGTAGCCTTAGAAGCTTACAATCTAGGAATACCACTAAGACACCACTCTCACTTACTTACCCTTAGGGACGGACTGGCTAGATACACGACATGATAATTCCATGGTGGGCCAATGCCCAGGGAGCTACCCAAGCCCTCCTCACATCCGCTGACCAGGTACATAACAATCTGTTATGCTTAATGAATGCTAGAAGCATCAGGTGGTTATGTACCTCACCAACAACCACAGGTGCCCTCCTGAATACAACTGTATCACCGTCCTCAGTATGGCGACAGGGCAGTATCTTATGCTGCACTATGGTATTTGGTTCTGCTGGGGCGGTATTTTGTGCTGCACTGTGGTATTTGGTTCTGCTGGGGCGATATTTTGTGCTGCACTGTGGTATTTGGTTCAGCTGGGGCGATATTTTGTTCAGCTGGGGCGATATTTTGTGCGGCACTATGGTATTTGGTTCTGCTGGGGCGGTATTTTGTGCTGCACTATGGTATTTGGTTCTCCTGGGGCGGTATTTTGTGCTGCACTGTGGTATTTGGTTCTGCTGGGGCGGTATTTTGTGCTGCACTGTGGTATTTGGTTCTGCTGGGGCGGTATTTTGTGCTGCACTGTGGTATTTGGTTCTGCTGGGGCGGTATTTTGTGCTGCACTGTGGTATTTGTTCTGCTGGGGCGGTATTTTGTGCTGCACTATGGTATTTTGGTTCTGCTGGGGCGGTATTTTGTGCTGCACTGTGGTATTTGGTTCTGCTGGGGCGGTATTTTGTGCTGCACTATGGTATTTGGTTCTGCTGGGGTGATATTTTGTGCTGCACTGTGGTATTTGGTTCTGCTGGGGTGATATTTTGTGCTGCACTGTGGTATTTGGTTCTGCTGGGCGGTTTTTGTGCTGCACTATGGTATTTGGTTCTGCTGGGGCGGTATTTTGTGCTGCACTATGGTATTTGGTTCTGCTGGGGTGATATTTTGTGCTGCACTGTGGTATTTGGTTCTGCTGGGGCAGTATTTTGTGCTGCACTATGGTATTTGGTTCTGCTGGGGTGATATTTTGTGCTGCACTGTGGTATTTGGTTCTGCTGGGGCGGTATTTTGTGCTGCACTGTGGTATTTGGTTCTGCTGGGGCAGTATTTTGTGCTGCACTATGGTATTTGGTTCTGCTGGGGTGATATTTTGTGCTGCACTATGGTATTTGGTTCTGCTGGGGTGATATTTTGTGCTGCACTATGGTATTTGGTTCTGCTGGGGCGGTATTTTGTGCTGCACTGTGGTATTGCTGGCCCTGCCTACTTGTGTTGTCCCTGTCTACTTGCGGCTTCTCTTGTTCCTGCCTATTTCTGTTGCCCCACCTTCTGGTCAACTTGGACTCTCCCAAAACTCAATGCCACTTTTTTTTTTTTCTTCCCAGGGCCGCTTTAAATTCCCAGTCCAATCTGTTCCTCAATGAAAATCTGTATTAACATGCAGTTTCTGACTCAATTTTTACCCTGAGGTTGTGGTGCGATTCTGAACAAATATATGACAGACGGAAGCTGTACAGTGTACATGCAACACATTAGCATCTGAAAATTGCAAAGAGGGACAATATATGCGGCGCACATCACAGCAGGTTTTTTTTCATACTAGGCAACGCCTCTAACTCCGCCCAAAACATAATTACGGACTGTCACAACCGCAGCAGCTGGGGATCGGTTAGGAGAATATAAGTTCCTTTATGTTTTACAGCAAGGGGAGCCCCTGAGACAATATTTTTCTTGCACTTCAATATCCATTTAAATATTAGTGCATAAATCATCGGATTATAGATATTTTAAGGTCGAAATTGCACAGGATAATGAAGTTATGGTCTAATAGACAGGTAGAAACCATACAGATAGTTTAGTAAGGAGCAATTTAATACATTTATTAATGCAAATTTATGCATTAATTCCCCAGGTCAAAAAGGGACTTGGGTCAAAAAGAGGGACAGTCCCCCCAAAAGATGCACAACTTGGGAGGCATGGCCTAAGGCTAGTTACACGTGGCAGATTAGTTGCAGAAATTTCTGCATCATTCAATTTACCTGAAAGGAACTTCAGGTGAAGACATTGCTTTAACAAATCTACTGCAAGTGAACATACCCTAAAGACCAAACAGGCAAAACATATATATATTAGTCTAGAGTATTGCAGTTGGCAGACACGAAACAGCCCTTAAAGGGGTTTTCCAGGATTTAACTACTGATGACCTACCCTCAGGATAGGTCACCAGTATCTGATCGGTGGGTGTCCGACACCCGGGACCCTCACCGATCAGATGTTTGAGAAGGCACTGGCGCTCCCGTGAGCACCGCGGCCTTCTCTCAACTTTTCCTAGGCCAGTGACGTCACGTTCATCGGTCACTTGGCCTATGAGCAGCTCAGCCCCATTCAAGTGTCGGACCCCCACCAATCAGATACTGATGACTTATCCTGAGGGTAGGTCATCAGTAGCTAAATCCCGGAAAACCCCTTTAAAGTGTAACTGCCGTTCTATTTTTATTTGTGTAATGTGTAGGGACAGTGATGCTGGCCATTCTTGTAATATGCTTTGTGACAGCATACATTTCTATTCAAAAAAAATAGCTGTACAGTGTCCCATTTTGAGCCTTAGTAACGCTCCTCTGTCTTCTGTTTACATAACAGTGGAGACTTGCTCAATACTGACTGTGTTATGTAAACAGAAGACAGAGGAGCGTCGCTAAGGCTCAAAATGGGCCACTTTAGACCCATTTTTCTAATAGAATATTATGATTTCAGTAATTAAAGTATATTACAAAAATGGTCAGTATCACTGCCCCTACACGTTACAAAAATAACAATAGAATGGCAGTTACACTTTAAAGTACATTGGAAGTAAAACTGGCATGCCATTCTGAATCCTTAGAGGAGACATTTGGTTCTAGGAGAAACTCAAATACAACATTATAAATTGAATGACCACACAAGATGACTGGTCATATACCGTGTTAAAGTAGTTCTTGCCTTTCAAAACAGATTCACTTAACTTTACTACTGCCAAGAAGAAAAAAACTACGTCAGCAGATACGAGTCTTCATAAGTGAGACCAGGGTGAGAGATGATATTAACTTTCATATTTCCATAAATCAATCAGCCAGCCTCTGGGAAATTGTAGTTCATATGGATTAAAAAATATAAGGATGAGGAATGTCAATTCCTATGTACTTACAAAATCAAGAAACCTTTACGATTTTTTTTTCACAAAATTGTCAGCAAGATCAATACTGAGGTATATTTGTTTAACCCCTAAACAAATAAAACAAGGAGACCAGAAGTGATGACCTCACGTAGTCTTGTACTAAGAAAGTATTGATACCAATTTACGTTTTATGGTCACCTCGCAAAGACGGTTCATGAGAATAATTTAATCCTCGCATGTTGCAAATCAGCAAAGCTGCTAGCTGATCTGCTTTTTTTCCCATTAGACAATCAATATTAATAGGATAGATAGAAGGATAGAACAGATTCCTTCTCATACAGTCTACATGGACAAGGTTATATCCAGCCACAACCACAAGGTAATTACACAAATATTGAAACAATAAAATGTAAAGGTTTACAAGTGATGGGATTATAAATGTATCTGATGAAGGGGATGCTGATGGATTAAGACAAAATCACAGCGCAGCTTTCTTCTGTGCATGAAGCTTTCAAGTTTATTGACAGGAGCCTCGCTCCCTGAGGACACCAAGTCGATGGTGGAAAGAAATAATCGATATTCCCACATCTTTCCATTCAAGAAGGCAACGGCAAAGCTTATGTATGTAAACAAAGAAGCCTACGGCCATAAATGCTTCCACGAGAGCTCCTGCAGGAATCAATCACTCATTACCTAAACTAAGACTGTAAGAAATGAACATCATGGAACATCCCCTGGATCTTCTGCTAGAGGCAGGTACAATCATAAATGACAATAAAAGTCTTACCGCATCGGTGCTTACTACGAGTGAAAATTAAATGATGCACAGTGGACTGGGACTAGTGCATAGGACTGTGACAATAGTACAAGTCCTGCTTCTCCTGAAGGCAAAATCTTAAGCAATACATCGCAATTACTGTAGAGGTTGTTCATTTATCTGAAGTGAGAGAACCTGGTGCTAAGATCGTCATCAATGTAAGACATAGTAATGATAAGTCACTTGCATCCTGATCCGAGAGGTGACTGCATCAAAGCCATTCACACCACATAAGACTTTCATCATCATAGCCTTTTCACACGAGTGAGCAGTCAGTCCAGATGTGATTCGTGTTGTTGAACGGAAAGCATCCAGACTAATCCTTGACAAAAACCTTGGCGGAATCGCGTTTTTTTTTGTTAGCTTTTACCCCACAAATAATTCTTCCCCCGTTTTCCAATACAAGACATGGTAAATTAAATGGTGCCATTTTAAAAAAATACATCTTGTCTGGGTAAAACATAAACCCCCATATGACTATGTGAACGGAAAAATCAAATAAAATAAATAATAATAATAATAATAAATAATAATAAATAATAATGCTGCTATTGGAAGGAGGAAAAAAAAAAAAAAAAAAAAAGCTCAGTCCTTAATGGGTTAAAAAATAATTTCTCTCAGCAATATGGGCACATATGAACAAGGGACCAACACAGATGCCTTCAGCTGCCAAGTGCACATGTAACAGGTCAGCCAGTGCCATAGGTACAAATCTGCTGACAGATGTCCTTTAAAAGGCAAATGTGCACAGATGTCCTTAGGCTCTAAAGAAAACTAAAGCGTTTTAAATCTGTTGCTAAAAAGTTTATTTTAAATTGCCCAAATCAAACAAACAACAAATATCATCCAGTCAAACACAAGTGTGAAATAGTACAAGTTTAGGCTACCTGCACACGACCGCCCTGTGTTTTGTGGTCCAGAAAACACCGATGCTGCCCGTGTGCATTCCAAAATTTGCGGAACAGACCGGGCCGCCTATAGTAGAAATGCCCATTCTTGGCCAAGAATAGGACATGTTCCATTTTTTTTTTTTTTGCGGGGCCACAGAAGGGAGCAACGGATGCAGACAACACAGGGAATGCTGTCCGCATCTTTTGCAGCCCCACTTTAGCAAATGGGTCCACATCGAAGTAGCTTGGATGCCGACCCAAACAACGGTCGAGTGCATGAGGCCAAAGAATTATTTTCTTTCTTTCTCTCAAAAAAAAAAAAAAAAAGACGGACATACTGCTGCAAAGTTCTAGCAAACTCCAGTGCTGACTGTAGTGCCAACTATATTAGACAACATACTAAAACAGGACAAGCAGCAATGAAAACTTTCCAGATCTGGTGTCAACTTCTGCAGTGAGGGCTCATACACAGTGAGGGCTCATACACATGAGCTTACTGGCTCAGTGCCCATATTGCAGACTATTAATGACCAGGTCTGCAATATACGGGCACTGGTTGCGTGCACTCCGTATCACGGATGCCGACCTATTGACTTGAATGGGTCCGCATCTGCCAGATACAACTGAAGATAGGGCTTCACCTTTCTCTTTGTGGTGCAGAGGCACAGATCAGAAGCCCCTGGCAGCATTACGATGTGCTTCCATGGGCTTCGGATCTGGGTCTCTGCACCGCAAAAAGATCTTAACAGATCTTAGATAGATCATAGACCCATTCACGTAAATGGGTCGCATCTGCAAGCAGAGTGTACACGGCCATTGCCCATGCATTGTGGACCTGAATTTGTGGTCCATAGCATGGGCACTGAGCAAGTACGCTTGTGGGCATGAGCCCTAAGAGTAACAGAACAGGAGCCGTGCCTCATCAAATGAAAGCCCGGGTGCAAAAACTAATTACCCTTAGAGCCAAGGGTCAGGGACGCAGTTTAGTACCTAATACCAAACATCCATGATGCTATTGTGACATACGCCAAAGACCATGTGCAATTTATTATTATCCAGATTAGTGATCTTAATAAGACATACAGTGTGTAGTAAAAGACCAACCTAAAAATGCTGATCCCTGGGTGCATCTGATGAATGGCTTGTAGTGTGTTTGGTCTACTTCATACCTGTAAGCAGTCGTAGCTTGCTGCACGTTATTTATGTAGTTGATGCCCCCGGCCACACAGGCTTGTGAATTCACAGAATAAAAGATACATCCATATGGGGAATAAATGCTATGGATTTGTGTGTGGCAAATCTATACCGTTTTACGGTACCGGCAATGTTGATGAGATTTTAAGAAAGCTTATCCTTATCTGCACCATATATTAACCTGCAGTGTGGATTTTAAATATGTACATTTCAATTTCTGCTGCAGATTTCGTTGCATGGGTTGAAATCCCCTACAAATCTGCAAAATGATTGGCAGTGGAATTTCCACTACAGAAAATCCATCCCATGTTATTGTACCTTATGGGATAAAGCATACACGAGTCCTGCGATTCCAGCATACACAAGGCTCCCCAGCCACTGCTTATCATTGGCCTGCATAACCAGAAGTCAAAGGAGCCCAACCAAGGAATAAAAAAAAAAGAAACTTGCTGAAGATCACTAAAAGAGAATGCGATCATGGCCATGGCTCATGGTCAGGAGACTTAGGAAGCTTGCCTAAATGAAAGCATCACACACCAAGGCTTTGCAGTTGATGTAGATCAGAGATGGCCAACCTGCGGCTCTCCAGCTGCTGCAAAACTACAACTCCCAGCAAGCCCAGACTGCCTACAGCAGGGCATGGTGGGAGTAGTAGTTTTGCAACAACTGGAGAGTCGCAGGTTGGCCATCTCTGGCGTAGATGCTTAGAAGGATACAGGTATTCTGCAGCAGTATGTGACATTGATGTCAATGCCCCAGTATCACGTAAAGGAAGACAAATTGCTGCCTATACTTCTAGTCAGTGCTGCATCAGAGAATTATTATGACCTAGGTACCATTGGGGGGGCAGACATTTATTACAATATCACAACCATCATTTTCTGCTTGATTCATGTATCTTTTTGCTATGATCTAGCACATTTTACAATAAATATTTCACCTTCCAAAAAATAACAAAAAAACCCCCACAAACACAATGTATGATATCCTAACGTTTTATAGATACTTTGGATTTTTTACATCTGTGATTAAATGAATTAAACATCGGGTATTATTTGCATGACAGAGTAGAAAATTCTTCATTAGATTATGCAACATTAGGCTGGATGCGATGCGTGGAGAGGTAACAAGGGACTTACAAACAGCGCAAGCTGGAAAATCCTACATTAAAAAACAACAATAAAAAAAAAAAATGACAGTAGTAGACAGCGAGGATCTGCTATCTCATATCATGACTGTCAACAGCAAAAGAAGGAGGTCACAATACAACACTGGACTCTTTGCACCTGCTAAATTAACCCCTTAATGTGCTTGTGTCTCATAATATAAATCTTATTTATAATATTACATGCACTTAAAGAGGTCCCAGAGCGCCCAATGAGAATGGAGTGGCGGTGTGTATGCGTGACCACCCGCCACTCACCTGTGTGAGACTGCCAGAGATGGCACGAGTGCTACACCCAGACATCTCCCAGAAGTGAATGGTGTGGTAGTCACTCATGTGCACCACTGCTTCATTTTGATGGGGCACTTTGGTAACTATTTTCATGATCACTAGAGGTCACAGCAGTTGGACCTTCAGCAATCAGATATTCATATGGTATACAGCACAAACTTTAGCTTTACAGTTGGTCTCCCCATGAGGTCTGGTAGAACTGGAACAGATCTAGTTCCCTAAAGAGGGTCCAGCGTGGTTGTACCACTATGCCGGCCATATGCTCCAAGAGGACATGGAAATGAGCTGCCATAGCAAGTGCAGGGGAGCATACAACGCTTTCCAATCTCCTAATAAATCGATGGTGTGGAGCCTGAAAATTATACAGTGAAGGTTTTAACAAATCACATTCAGTGATGTTCAGCAGAATATTGAGGAGTCACGCGATGAAACAGTCAGAATAGAGAACTTAGGAGCTTCCTTTAAAAGAGGGGCTGGTCGTTACCAACTGGGATTGTGTCCCACACAGTCTGATATTAGCAGTGTTGATTGGATAGTGTCAAACTGTGCAGGGACACCCCCCAACTGGTATCATCCAGTTGGAGCTTTTCAAGATACCTAAAGGGGCTGGCCACTCTCTGGCTACTTGTGACAAATGTGCAAGTCAGATAAATAAATGTCATTTAGTAATATAGCCTTTGATGATCTCCCCTTGTTCTGTCCGCATCGAAGTTGTGACTACAAGATGGCCGCTAATACATCACGCAGCCTGCTCCATTCAAACAGATGGCAGGTGCAGTGCATGTGAGTGGAGGAGACATTACATTGAGGTGATTTTCCTGGTCACATGACCCTCCATCAGCGGCCATTTTATAGACAGGACCTCTGTGCACAGCATAAAAGGCTTGGGCACCAAGCAGACATCTCTTATGAAACAGAAAATGGCAAATAATTTCAGCAAAGGCTATAGTGGCAAGTGTCATATAGTCATGTAATAAACACATTGGTCAACAGTAACCTGAAAGCGGCCAACCCCTTTAAATCAATGTGGCGCACGGCATGTGCGTTACAATTCCAGGGTACGTACACTAGTATACCCGGCCCCAGTGTGAAAATGAAAGGTCCAGAAATGAAGCTTTCTGGTGATGAACAGTCAAATCACACAAATACCAGGTGTAATATGGATACAGTATATTGTGAATGCATAGAATAGCACTGCAAATTGTGTAAAACCCCTGACAATGAAACTGCTAACGGAATGAAAATGGTTAAAAAAAAAAAAAAAAAAAAAAGATTATTTTTAAGTAAACCGATGTGGTGGCAGCACAAGCACTTTTCTCAGAAGGAACTTCAGAGTTCATTCATCTTCAGAATCCTTGCCTGCAGTCCTCGAGTCAATGGCTCTTACATCACTTAATAGCACAGGCTCCTCTTATTACACCCAACAGTCAACATGACGTAGAAATGATTTTGCAAGTGAGAGACATAATGGAAGAGTAAGCTGGTTGGAGGATGAAAAATAAATATATAGTAATTTAATAATATATTTAATGCAACTTTTTTTTTTTTTTTTTAACATGACTGCCAAAATTTTTTTCCCTCTGACCAAAACAGATTTCTTTTTAAATACTTTTTACACCTAGGTTTTTTGTTTGCATTTCCCATAAAGAGCATCTGTCAGCAGATTTGTCCCTATGACACTGGCTGACCTGTTACATGTGCACTTGGCAGCTGAAGACATCGGTGTTGGTTCCATGTTCATATGTGTCCACGTTGCTGAGAAAAATTAGGTTTTAATATATGCAAGTGAGCCTCTAGGGCAACGGGGGAGTTGGCGTTACACCTAGAGGCTCTGCTCTCTCTCTGAAACTGTCACACCCTCTCTACTTTGACGGGGCCAGGCAGTGTAAACATCACCATGCCTAGCCCTGTCAATCAAAGTGGAGAGGGAGCAGCAGTTGGGAGGGAGTCAGGAAAGAACTGATTTTTTTGGCTAACAGCTATTGAATGTGTATGGTCGCCCTAACACTTTGGGCATGCCTGCAAATGCTGCAAAACCCATTACTGCCCCAGGTGCCCAATTATGGATAAAACATCTTTGCACTTGTTTGGGAGTGTCCCTTTGAATACAGTCTGTTGGATCTTACATCTCAACTGCATTTCAGTGTGCCTCTCATCTCCCTAAATGACAAACTGTTTATTGTCCCATAGTAAGCAATCACAGCACAGATTTTATTTTACTACAACACATCTTACAATACTGTAGAGAGTAGGGTTGTCGCGGGTATCGATATTTCGATACTGAATCGATACTTTTATACCAGTATCGATTCGGTTCCGGGATTTGCTCCTTTGCGATACCTTTGGCAGATAAAATTTAAAAAAAAGTCTCTTAACTGTCCTGCGCCGCAGTCTTCTCTGCCCGCGCTGCACTGTCCTGACCGCGTACAGCGTCAGGATGTAGTGCGCGCACTCTGACCTGACGCTGCACACAGTCAGGTGACAGTGCAGCACTGGGAGGAGAAGACACTGGAGCGCTGGACCCGGAGCGGAGCCGCAGCGCAGGAGAGGTAAGAGACTTTTTTATTTTATTCTGATGGGGCAGAGTGGGCTGCTCTGAGGTCTGATGGGGGCAGAGTGGGCTGCTCTGAGGTCTGATGGGGGCAGAGTGGGCCGCCCTGAGGTCTGATGGGGGCACAAAGATTTTTGGGCGTTTTATTTTCTCGGCGTGGTATCGAATGGTATTGAGTATCGCAATACTTTTTCTTGGTATCAAAATCGAATCAAAATTTTTGTATCGTGACAACCCTAGTAGAGAGCCAACCTGTGGCTCTCCAGCACAGGGACATGAGAGGTACTCAAATGCAGAGAGATGAGAGGCAGAGTGAGAAGCAGTGCCTCAGCAGTTACATTAGTGTATAGAATGCAAGCTGATTCATTGACTGATCTGGCACCAAGGCTTAGAACACACTGAGGGCTCAAGGCTTTACAACAAATAGTAGCTGCAGCAGTGAGAGGAGACAAATGCTGGGCAAGGAGCTATAGAAGAATTGTATTGTACAAGAACAGGTAGGGAGAATTTCCTGTGTGTATCAGCAGTGTCATTGTACAGCTGGGACTTGTAGTCCTACACATACAACATGCTGCTGAGTATTCCAGCAGGCAGACATGTCACTCAGCACTTGTATTCACTGCCTTTGCAGAGAGGGGGGGAGAAGGGGGAGGGGCTGAGATTGTTATTACTGCATGTAAACAAAGACCAGAAGGGAACCAAGGGAAATGAGGAAATATGGATTTTTTTTTGCCTAAAACTTGCTGAACTTAGTTATATATTGCTGCCCATCAGATTTACAGTGCTATATATTTTTTTTCCATAACTTGGACAACCCCTTTAAGCGAATCGAATTTGCATTGCTCTATCCGAACTGGATTCGTTTAAAACCTTTGTTAACAATATCGGCTCCATCCTACTGCAAAATGTACGTGTCACTTCATTTATTCGCATATGTTACTGTATCAAAATACTAAGCCGAACTCCACTTCATGACTCATTAACAGAGCAGAGTTCTGCCTTGTATTTTGATACAGGAATTTATGTCAATAAACGAAGTGACACGTGATAGAGCCGAGAGTACATCTCGCGATATTTGCTGGAACTTTGGAAAGACCTCCGCATAGGCCATACATTTTACAGTAGAACAGAGCCCATATTCTTAAGGTAGTTTTTAAACGAATCAGGTTCGGATACAGCAATCCGAACCAGATTTGCTCAAACCTAATGGCCCTTTAGATAACACATGTAGGGAAATTACCATTTTAAACCACAAAGGACTGTATTTCTTGACAACACACAAGGAGAGGTGGATTGAGAAGTACTGTAGTAACATAAAAGCTGTGCTGTGATTGGCCGATATAGGCAAAATGAAATCTGTTTTGTGATTGGTGGCTATGGGCAACAAACAGTTTGGGGGGAATTTATCATGAGGGGGAAATTTGAACTCTGTTTTGCTCGAATCTGTGTTGGAGTACTTTATGCCACATTTATCAAATGTCACATGTTACTTGATAAATTTGGCTTATCCTTAGACCTAACAATATGTCTAGAGAAGCTCCTCCTTATCCTTAGACCTAACAATATGTCTAGAGAAGCTCCTCCTTATCCTTAGACCTAACAATATGTCTAGAGAAGCTCCTCCTTATCCTTAGACCTAACAATATGTCTAGAGAAGCTCCTCCAGTTTTCATACTCCATCCTCCTACTGGAGTGAGATTGTGAGAGTTTTTAAAAAGGCTCAATGATAAATCTGAGACTTTTAATATAGATGACGCAAAGGTGGCCACACACAGTCTAAAGATGATCAAAAACAGACAATTTCACCCAAAAAACAAATGTCCGAAAAGAAGTTGGCTGTGTTTAATATTCTGGTTTAATAGTCGGATGAAAGAAGGTTCCCAGAAAGATATGAAAGATCACCCAGTTTTATTGAACATGTATGGTTAGTTTGAACAACTAAAGCATGTATGACCATGTGTGTGAAACAAATGTTCACTAGATGTTTGTTCAACCATCAACTAACTTCTAATGTGTATGACTACTTTAAAGGGAGTCTGTCACCTCATTTTCACCTATATAACTAACAGCACTACCTTGCAGAAGATTGCAGACACATCCCGGACATACCTGTGTGCACTGTGTGTCTGTATTACATGTCCAGGAAAAACACTTTTATTCTGCAGGAAAACAGCTCCCAAGTGCCCAGCTGAAAGTGAAAGTAAAAACAGCTTTCTCTCCTGACTCGATTTCCAACAGCTATATCTCCTGATCTACTGGATATAATGCAGTGGTATCATTTGAAAGCTTGGAATGCCAGCTTTCAAAGAAGGTCAGAACCATTTTTCAATCTGCTACCAATCCCAAGATATGAGCAGCTAAAGCAGCCCTCCCCTCTTCAGTCTGTATACCTTTTTTTTTGGGGGGGGGAGGGGGGGGGTTTTATTGTATTGTTTTTTTTAACTTAATTTTTTTAGTTTTTTTATTTTTTATTAAAAATATAGAGTCCTTTTTTCTGTACAGAGCTCAAATGCTCTAGTAGCACCCTTTGGATTTTCTGCCTTTAACGTTAGCCCAGGAGCAGACAGAGCTCTCGGACCTCTTATGACCTTATCAGTTCTCATCTTACTGATAAGTATGTGGCTTAATTAAATGTTAAGTTTATTAGATGACTGGCACAAAGTGAAAGTACCAGTCACACAGCCAGAAAACTTTTTAATAAAGGCCAACTGAAAAAATGGTTTTAGCCAAAAATGAATAAAATGCACTCATAAAAAATAGCGCTCCCATTCATTTCTATGAGCGGCGCGGGGAGCTGCGCCTGGTGGTGGCCGGACCCCGGAAACCTGGGGTCCTCCAGGCGCAGCGCTCCCCGCTCCGTTCTGGAGATAGGTGCGGGTCCCAGCGGTGGGACCCGCACCTATAAGACAATGGGGGCATATCCTAGCGATATGCCCCCATTGTCTAAGATGAGAATACCCCTTTAAAAAAAAGCACTTTTATAATATGTAAATTAGGCGTACTAGGTGCAAGAGGCGTTTACCTTGCACCTAGTAATCGCCGTGTTCCTACCTCTAGTGCCGCCTCCTTCTTCCTGATTGACAGGGCCAGGCAGCTTGCTCCGATGAGCTGCCGGCCCTGACCTCGATCGAAATCCCGCGCCTGCGCCGTGTAGGCTAAATTCGGCGCAGGCGCAGATAGTTCACCCGGCCGCCCGGCTCCTGCCTCTCTCACTGCGCCTGCGCCGTGCGGAGTAAAAGCGGCGCAGGCGCAGTGAGTTCCGCCGGCTCCCGGCTCTCTCACTGCGCCTGCGCAGGCGCACTGAGAGACCCCGGAGCCGGCGGAACTCACTGCGCCTGCGCCGCTTTTACTCCGCACGGCGCAGCGCAGTGAGAGAGGCAGGAGCCGGGCGGCCGGTGTGAACTATCTGCGCCTGGCGCCGAATTTAGCCTACACGGCGCAGGCGCGGGATTTCGATCGAGGTCAGGGCCGGCAGCTCATCGAGCAAGCTGCCTGGCCCTGTCAATCAGGAAGAAGGAGGCGGCACTAGAGGTAGGAACACGGCGATTACTAGGTGCAAGGTAAACGGCCTCTTGCACCTAGTACGCCTAAATTTACATATTATAAAAGTGCTTTTTTTAAGAAAACGGCTCATCTGATTACTGTAAGAAAACCAGATTGGGCATCAGGTGGCATTTGCACATTGCAAATGCCATCCTGTTTAGTATGCCCAAATCTGGTGACAGAAACCCTTTAAGCATTGTTCAGGATTAGTACATCTGCCCCTTTATCTTTAAACACTGTCCATTAAACGTTCACAGGAAATAGATATATAAGTGGAATTCTCTAAAATAAATACATAGAATACAGTACAGCAAATGTAAACTGGGTATAATCTAGATATATTACGTGACAGGTCCCTGCACACTTGGATGAACCTGAAGTGCTTCTGAATAATATTTTATAGACAGACAGAGAAAAAAAAAAAAAAAAAAAAAGCTCCACAGTCAAAATAATATTATACAAACAGTCAAAAAAACAAGGATGGAAAAGCACAGTCATGACAATGTCAACTTGTCATCAGGGAAGAAACTCTGAATTCTGTAACAAACAATTCTTGAAGAAAAGAGGCTATTGTCTATGTAATCTAAAGCATACTTGGGTTATGCACCAATGTAATAATCCGAAAAAAAAGTCCACATCTTCAAAAAGGGTTGGCCAAGCTATTAAAGGGAATCTGTTACCCTGACATTGGACCATTATCTACAGTAATACACGAGTAGTACTGCAGATAAGGAGTCTAGATCACTATTTTTTTTATTTTCCTACTGCTCCCGATTCATCCGCTTTCAGGACTCAAAGCTGCCCTGAAATACACAGTCTGGACTGCTGTGCTGTTCTAACATAATGGAGAGGACTCCTGTGAGCATGTGCAGCAGTCCTGACAATGTGTTTCACAATGCAGCTCTGAGCGCTGACAGTGGAGGAAAGGGGGGCAGTAGCAATATGAAAAATGGTGATCTGGGCTCCATATCTGAAGTACTACTCATGTATTACTGTAGATAATGGTCCAAATTTTGGGTGACAAAGTTTTCTGCCCACCAGACACATCCACCAGTCCTGATCCTCCATGTCGAGCTTTGTTTGATTGCAGCGGTGATGTAACTGTATACTCTATGTGACCGCTGCCGCCAATCGCTGACCTCAGTGTTCATGTGTTGCATACCACTGAGGCCAGCGACTGGCAGCAGCAATGGCAGCTGTTCTGAAACTATAACTCTCAGAATCCTCCTTTCACTTCCATGGCTGTTATTAAAAAAAACAGCTGAGCAAGCGTGCATGCTGGGAGTTGTAGTTTCACAACAGCTGGAGTGCCGAAGGTTGCTGCTCCTTCGTCTAGGGTATATGGGCTTGTCATCACTGCTGCCAAGATGATGACATAATGGCTTCAGTAACAGGAAGGATCACAGTTGTGTTGCTGGAAGCTGTGAATTGTGAAATACTTATGTATATGTTCTCTTATTATTTTATGACAAGTTCCTGAGGGGGAACCTTTTTTCATAACTGACAACCTCTCTCAGGTGGCAGGTGTCTCATGAGCAACACTGGAGGCATTATTAGGATATATGCCAGAGATGCCCAACCTGCGGCCCTCCAGCTGTTGCAAAACTACAATTCCCAGCATGCCTGGACAGCCTACAACTATTAGGACATGCTAGGAGTTGTAGTTTTGCAACAGCTGGAGGGCCGCAGGTTTAGCAACCCTGATATATGCCATCAGCAGAAATTTAACTGTTACGTACGCCAAGATAACTGGGGTAACATGATAGTGGCTCCTGGGCAAGAAGGTATGAAAAATCCATCAATGTACAGAACTAAAGCAGTTTTGAAAAGAGTAGGTTAAAATTCCTTAAAGGAACAGTTCAATCAAAATGTATTTTTTTTAAATAAATTTTTATTTTTTTTAATAAGATGCTTTGGCTCTAATTTCCTTCCTTGTTTGAACGTTTAGCACAGCAAAGTTTCGCTTAACTCTCTCAGTCAGACCAGAGAGACACACCCCCACCCCGGTGACTCAATTACATCATCACACTAATCAATGGAATGCTCTACCGCAGCAGTATTTGTCCAGCCGATTCTCTGCATTTTCGCCGGGATGCAGCCAGATCTCCGCCAGTCCCCAGTATAGTTAATGGGGCTGGACGGCATCCACGTAGATTCCATCAATGCCGGAACGGCCTGCCAGATCTGACGAACACCAGTGTGAAACTAGCCTAAGACTTTTTAATCTATTTCTGGGAGACAAAAAAAAGGCCCACATGTTAAGGCCCACATGTTAAGGCCCACATGTTAAGGCCCACATGTATTCAACAGAGTCTAACACTGGGGGGGATGGGGGGTAATTACAGTTCAACGTTTGGGCAGAATTGGAGCTTTACCTGCTATTACAGTTTGAATGACATCTTTCAGGAGAGCCCCTGCTTTTTATTGATGGTTTATTAGTAGTAATTGTAATTAAAAGAGTTGTAAAGATTTGGATAAAGGAGTCTACTTTTTAATCCTGAAATGGCGCCTCTCTTGTCCATGGACTGTCAAGATGCAGCTTAGCCCCTTTTAAATAAATGGAGCCATTCCACTGACAAGGTGCTTTCTTTTTTGAGGGGAAAGCAGACCCTTTTTACAAATCCTGGACAGAGCCTTTACAGAGGATGTTCCATTAAAGGGGTTTTCTGGGAGTTAACTACTGATGACCTATCCTCAGGACAGGTCATCAGTATCTAATCGGTGGGGGTCCAACACCCAGGACCCCCGTCGATCAGCTGTTTGAGAGTGCATTGGCGCTCCCATGAGCGCCAAGGCCTTCTCTTAGCTTTTCCTAGGCCAGTGACGTCACGTTCATCGGTCACGTGGCCTAGGAGCAGCTCAGCCCCATTCAAGTTAATTGAGATGAACGCGATACCAAGCACAGCCACTGTACGGTGCTGTGCTTGGTGAGCTGTGAGAGGATAGCGCCACTCAGGGAAGCGCCAGTACCTTCTCAAACAGCTGATCGGTTGGGGTCCTGGATGTCGGACCCCCACCGATCAGATACTGATGTCCTATCCTGAGGATAGGTCATCAGTAGTTAACTCCAGGAAAACCCCTTTAACTTAGGATACAGTTACATGACAGTGAAAAAAATTGCAGTTAAAAACGTTCCTTTCTTCACAAATGCTGAAATTCTGAAAAACAGCCATTAAAAATGGTGGCTGCTCCGTGAAAGTGGACAAAATAGACATGTTGGCCATTATTCATGGCCCTTTAGAAAAACAGCGGCTTGGATAGAACTAAAGACTGCAATGGTTCTGAAAACGTGTGACTGTACCCCTAATCCCCGTCCCGATTGGCGGGGTTCTCATGATCAGCGGAGCCCCTGTACATAAAAGCATACAGTCACCATTTCACAAGGTTAAATAACTAATGTCAAATATTGGGCTTTTTGTTGCAGAGGTATTAGAAAAGAAACCAACCATTCTTGAAACATCTTTCACAGTATTTTAACAGTTTGCTTTAAAGGTGAATTAGGCTACTTTCACATTGGGATTCCGTTTGGTCCCTATTCATTGTCTATGGGGACAAAATGTAACTGAACAGAACAGAATGCTCCAAAATGCATTCCGTTCCCATACCGGAGAGCATGCTTCTCATGAACTCCATTCCTACAGAGATTCAGCTGAAGATCTTATCTGTATTCAGGATGATAATCTCTGACGAGCAGAGAGGAGGATGAGGCAGCTCTATACCTCAGTGTTGTGAAGTAACTTGTGATTAGGACAGGTTCTGTGTGTACTAATAGGACAGCGGCCATTTTGTTTCTCCTGAGGATTGCTCCATAGACGAAATGAGCCATTATAACTAATGAAAGGTATTTGGGAATATATTTATAATAAAGTAATACTTAAGTCTTTTCATTTTGTTAATTCCTGGAGAACCCTTTTACGGTTCAACTCCAGCGCATGTGCCATACACCTCTGAAGCCAGCGCAAGTTTATCAGGATGTAGTGCGAATGTGATAGAGCTGAAGAGTAACGGCAGATGCGAGATCTCTTTTACAGGCTTGTACTGATGTTCCCACTCCTCTGGGATGTCGGTCATGCCTGGGTGGCCAAATTATAGGAGTGAAGAATTTCACATGTGTGGCTAGTCTCCATCCCATTAACTTGAATCAGCTAATTTACGTTTTTTTTTTTGTTTTTTTTACATAAATAAAATAATGATGGGCAGCATTAAGAGTACCATCAGGTACAGGGGACAACAGCATGCCATGCGTTCCATTTCATATTGTGAATGTTCCATTAAAACAAAGTGCTGCTTCAGAAAAATTAATTTCCTGCTTACTTTTAGTTGCTTAGTCTCATTTAGCAAACATCCTGCTATTACAATTTTACTAAAGATACTTCCTAGAACAGAGAAGTATTTCGGACTCTTCCTGCCAGCTGAATATACCCCGCAGCAATCTGCTCTCTTCCTTGTGTTTAGACGTTACGGCAAACAGTATCATGACAGGGACTGTATGTACTGGAGAACTCGGAACAAAATTACAATGAATATTAAGCAGTAAATAAGAAACACTTGCTGCACTGATCCCAATGTCAGACAGGTGTACAGAAAGGAAAAAAACAAACTAATTCTACACAATTCACTGGAAGACGAGTAGACGAGTCCCAAAAGAGGACAATGTAATCACTACCTTGAAGTCACAAAACAGATTATACTTTCTGCCATTGCCGTGCAGTTCGACTATTTGAATTATTTACCTTTACAATTTATAGCCATGTTAATATTACAAAACTAGCTCCCGGGGGCAGACGGAGAAGAATGGAATGCGCTCATGGTCAGCCATTATTCAGCGTGTGTTCTGCAGTACCGCAAATAATACTTAAGAAGGTTGTAGACAACCCTGTTCACATACGGTGCTAGTCAGATGCATCATATAACATAAAAAGCTACACTTAGGGGGTTGGTTTTTTGGTTTTTTTTGTTTCTTATTTTTATATCCCTTTCCACAACATGGTATTATTTCTCTATACAAAAATATTCTATGGACATGGATTTTAAAGTAAAGTATACAAGTTTAGTATCCCTGTAATTATACAAACCCACAGAAAAGGGAATATGCCATTTTTACCACACAGCAATAAAAAAAAAAAAAAAAAAAAAAAACATAAAACAAATGCAATTGGGTTTTTACCAATTCCACTACTTCCAATTTTCCAATACTAAATACTGAGTAACAGCTGCAATCCGAATGTTCAGAGTTGCATGTTACTCAAATACTCAAAGTACTCCTGCTGTAGCCACATAAAGTGTCCACATAGCCCTGGCCTTAAAAGGGGTTATCAAAGACTAAAAAATGACCCCTATATGCCTGGGCCCCTCACACTAAATCTACTTACCTGGCCCCCCGTGCGCCGCTCCCGGTCCCCGCACCACCACAGCTGCTTCTCCCCGTGCGTGGATGAAAACATCCAGTGTCAGAGAGGGGAGCAGCCAATGGCAGGTGGTAACGGGGACGACCCTACCTAGCATCATGGGTGAAACTAGAGAGGCTCATCCCCGTCACCTCCTGCCATTGGCTGGCAACCCCCCATCTTCCCCCACCACAGGATGTTTTCATCCACGCAAGGGGAGAATCAGTAGCGGCAGGGTGAGGACCAGGAGCGGTGCAGGGAGCAAGGAGCCAGGTAAATAGATTCTGTGTGAGGGGCCCTGGCATAATGGGGACATTTTTAGTCTCGGATAACCTCTTTAAGACCATGGTATCTGCCATATTGCAGCTTTGTTTTGCATGGCACTGTAAAGACTTCTATACAGGAACATGACCCCTATACTGTACTCCTTATGCCTTTGATATCATATGGAGTTTATTTGTCAGATACTATACAACCTACAACCAGAAAAAAAATATTGCAGCATACTTCGTCAGATTCCATACATACAGAGGAGTGACTAATTATTTTTATCAGTAATGAAAATTAATTTTACCATTTCTTTTGATGCAAGCAGATAAACCCTCTACAGGGTACACATCTCTGGGTGTTCTGAGCAGTTGTCTCATCAATATTCTTGATTATCCCCTCTTATGTACCCTGTAGGGGTTTATCTGCTTGCATCAAAAGAAATGGTTTGAGTTACAGTGAAAAAAAAAAACTATAGAAAATAATCCAAAAGGTTAGGCACCAGGAGGAAATGTTATTCTTCAGAATTTGAAGCAGGTTTTAAAAAAAATAAATGACTACAAAAGTTTTGTGTTCAGGGCAGTGAGTATGGAACCACTAACAGGCTTGATTTTGGCCTAATCCTAGGGGCTTTATTCTGGCAGTACCCTGGTTTTAATCCCTATACAAGGATCTGGACTTCGCTGCAGGGGAGTCACCACGCCACTTACTCGTGGATTAGTCCCTGTGTAGTTGACAACTGAGGTCAGAGACGCTGGTGCAGGGCGGAAAAACTCAGTCAGGGACAGGCTGGGGTGAGAGGAGGAAGAGCATCGAGGGTGACGCTAGGGAGGCTTGTTCCCGTCCACCATTGGCTGCTCCTCCCATCACTGACAGCGGATGTTTTCATCCGCGCACGGTGAGAAGCAGCAGTGGCGGTGCGGGGACTAGGTGCTGGGTAAGTATATTCAGTGTGGGGGGCCCTGGCATATGGGGGGAATTTTTTACTCTCTGATAACCCTTTTAAAGATGACAAATTCATTTTGTATTTTAATTTTCATTTTACATTTTCAAAATAACAAAAAAGGAAAAGGGCCCAAAGCAAAAGTTTGGGCACCCTGTATGGTTAGTACCTAGTAGCACCCCCATTGGCAAGTATAACCGCTTGTAAACATTTTTTCTTGCCAGCCAAGAGTCTTCCAATTCTTCTTTGAGGGATTTTCATCCTTTCTTCCTTGCAAAAGTCTTCCAGCTCTGTGAGATTCCTGGGTGGTCTTGCATGCACCGCTCTTTTGCGGTCTACCCACAGATTTTCAATGATGTTCAGATCAGGGGACTGTGAGGGCCATGGTAAAACCTTGTTTTTGCTTAAAATACAAAAGGAATGTGTCATCTTTAACTTTATGCCTTTTCATCATTTCATCTTCAACTTGCTTAACTGTTCACAGTAACAGTAATGTCACTATATATACTCAATGGGCACTTAAAGCATCCATTTTGTAGTGTATTGGACCTACTTTTGCCTTCTAAACAGCAGCAGTTAATTGTCGGCATAGATTCCACTAGGTGCTGAAATCATTGACACAAATGAGATGAAGGTACCAACATGCTCCGAACAGCCAGTTCTAACTCATACCAGAGATGATCTACAGCTGTGATGGCTAACCTCGGGCACTCCAGATGTGGTAAAACGACGACTCCGAAGATACCCTCTTGCTTGGCTGTTCTCAGAACTCCATAAAAATGAATGGAGCATACTGGGAGTCGTAGTTTCTCCACAGCTGGAGTGCAGGAGGTTAGCCATCACTGATCTATAGGATTAAGATCTGGTGACAGTGAAGGCCAGGGAAGCAAGGAAAGTTCACTGTCATGTCCCTTCACCAATTCTTGAGCATACGACCCTTATGGCATGGTAACTGTCCTGCAGAAAGTGTCCGTCTGCTACAGCGTGCAGTTAGATACATTAGTTGGAGCACCAGTGTTGTAATTGGCTGCAACTTGCTTTACCATAGACCACCTGTTCATCAGAATGATTCTCAACATCCTCCTCTTACCCTTTATGTCCACAGGATCCCCTTTCATTGGATGTTATAGGGAGCGAACCCGCTGTTCCACGTGACCAACCTCCCTAAGAGGGGGGGTGACCAAGTCAACCCCTTACTCTTCACAATACCTCTGATAGTGAGGATAGACTTTCCCGAGGGGTACACCAGGTCCTACCTCTGAAGGGGGCTTTGAAAATGAGGAAACAAGAACCCGAGTGTGGACCCACTGGACTGGCCTCCATATGGTACAGGGCCAGAGGCTGATCAGACGGAGGTACGGCAAGTTCTGGATATAGAGTCTGAGGTCAGGGCAGGCGGCAATATGGTGAAGTCCATAAACGAGGTTCGAGGTCAGGGCAGGCAGCAAGATAACAAAATCCGTAAGACAAAATACAAGGTCAGGGCAGGCGGCAGTAAGGCAAGGTCTGGTACACAGTAATGACAGAAATCACAGAAACACCTTCGCTCACAGGAACTAAACAAGGCTAGGAACCAAATTTGCTCAGGCGCCTTTAAATACCTCCTGCAGACTACCCATAGGCTGGGGAACATAGGAGCCTGCACACACCCTAAATACACACAAGGAACATAGGAGCCACAATGCACGCTCTGCTCAGAGCCAGGAGGGAGATGCTGGCAGCAAGAGTGCAGATCACAGCTAAGAACCTCACGGGTAGGAGTGAGGAAGCCTGCATGTGGGAACAGAATTGCAGGTACGGGAGGCTGGGTTAACAGTTATTCCTCTCTCTCACCATTTTTGGTATACTCTTAAAGAGAACCTGTCATCTCCGAAACACCCCCTGAACTAGAGTAAGCGGTGTATAGCGTAAGTGATGCTGAATCAGAATATGTAAGTTTTATCTCCATACTCACTTCCATTACGACGCAGTGCTACCACAAACCAGCAGTAATATGCATTGAGAAGACTCTTCTTTGAGTCCTCTCCATTATGTGAGTGAGCACCGGAGTCCTCTGATTGCATTTTACTGCAGGTTTGTGGGAGCACAGCGACGAAATGGAAGTGAGTATGAAGATAAAACTTACATATTCGGATTCAGCATCACTTACACTATACAACGCTTACTCTAGTTCAGGGGGTGTTTCGGAGATGACAGGTTCCCTTTAACACTGCTGCACACCTCACAGGGTAGGCAGTTTTAAAATACTGGCCCAGCTAGTCTAGCCAATAGCAATGCTTTGTATGAAATCATCCAGATTTTCCCTTTGTAATGTGGATTCAGACTGAAAATGGTCCATGAAAAACTTGCTCACATGATTTTATGCTGTATTCCAATGTCTAATTTCAGTACAGGGAAGCTCCAGTCTTGAAAGGACAGGTGTGTCTTATTACGTGGCCTTCCAGTGTATGTACTTCTGTAACGCACACAAAATTGGTTTGGAGCATTTTTTATTCCATTCTCCTCTTGGTTTCCACATGATATATGCATAAAACATCTTGCAAGATTCTCAAGTACACAAGTAGTAGAAGGGGACATCATGTTCTATCTACACTGGCAGCAGTTTTATGTACATGTTCAGTTTTTGCTGTTCTTTTGTTGTAACAGCCGTATTAAAACAGTATGGCTCATAAATGCCATTATCTATAATTGCTGACCTTTTTCTTCTGGGGGTAGGTTCACAGTTTTTGGAGGCAGATTTTCCTGCAAGGTTTTTTTTTTTTTTTTAAGCCAGAAGTGGATTCGAAAAGAATTGTAAATATAAGGCTACTTTCACACTAGCGTTTTAAAATTCCGGTATTGAGTTCCGTCATAGGGGCTCAATACCGGAATAAAACGCTTCAGTTTTGTCCCCATTCATTGTCAATGGGGACAAAACTGAACTGAAGACAACGGAATGCTCCTGAAAGCATTCTGTTCCGTCTTCAGACCAGAGAACAAACCGCAGCATGCTGCGGTTTGCTCTCCGGTCCAGGCATCCGCACCAAGACGGATCCGGAATGACCCCCAATGCAAGTCAATGGGGGGCGGATCCATCTGGTGTGACCACGATGGTAACCGGATCCGCCCTCCATTGACTTTCAATGGAGTTCATGACGGATCCGGCTACACATACACACATAGACATACACATAAACATAAACACACATATAGACATACAAATGCACATACATACTTACATGCTCCCGGCAGGTCTTCGGAGCGTCGGAGGGACAGGACGGCGCGCACAGATGACGATTCCACCAGGCGCCCAGCAGAGGGCGCTGTGGGGAATCGTCACCTGTGCGAGCCGTCCTGCTCCTCCGGCGCTCCGAAGACCAGCCGGGGAGCATGTAAGTATGTATGTGTCTTTGTTTGTTTGTCTATGTGTGTGTGTGTGTGTGTGTATGTACTGTGTGACATGTGTGGGGCCGGAGCACGGTTCCGGCTCCACACATGTCGCTGCGGCAGTCCTGATCCGGCAGCACCCTTCACCTGCCGGATCAGGCCTGCCGCTAATGTGAAAGTAGCCTAAAGGAAGAACATAATTCTTCCTGCTGGATCTACTACTGGCTTTGGCTGAAAAACCAGCAGGAAAACCTTCCTCAACACGTCCTCCAAAAACCCCATGTGAACCTTAAAGAGGTTGTCCCACTATTAAATAAGAGGAGGTTAATACAATGCACTTACTAATGTATTAATACCCATATTGCTTTGTTTGCTGGCTGGATTATTTTTTTCCATCACATTATACACTACTTGCTTCCACGGTTACAGACCACCCTGCAACCCATCAGCGGTGGTCATGCTTGCACACTATAGGAAAAAGCACCGGCCTATGTGCGCTCCCATGGTCCAGGCCACCAGAGAAGCTAGCGCTTTTTCCTATAGTGTGCAAGCACGACCACTGCTGCTGAATTGCAGGGTGGTCGTAATCATGAAAACGACTAGTGTGTAATGTCATGGAAAAATGAATCCAGCCAGCAAAGGAGGCAATATGGACAATCACAATACATTAGTAAGTGCATTGTATTAATTTTCTCTGCATGATAAATGCCACTTGCTAAAGTGAGACAGCCCCTTTAAGGCCAGACATAAACAAGCAAATTCAGTTTGAGAGCTCACAGTGCGTGGCAGTGCGAGTTCCCATTCTCAACTCTGCTCCTCTGACAAAAGCACAGCATTATAAAGCCTTATTCACACATCAGTGTTTGTTCAGTCATTTCCATCAGCGATTGGGAAAGATTTGCACGTGTTTATGTTTAGAGCAGCATCCAGTTTTGGTTCAAAAATTACTGACTGAACACCGACTGTGTGAATAAGGCATTACCTTGAGAGTCCTGAAATCTACTGAATTACACTGACAGCATTATGTTAGTGTAGTACAACAGATTCCAGGACTCTCAGGATCACATCGTAGTAGAAATCATTGTAATGCTCCACGATCCTGTCAGAGGAGCGGAGGTCAAAATGGGAACTCACACTGAACTCACTCGCCTGTGTCTGGCCTAAGGGTATAAAAGAATTGTCCAACATTAGAAAAAGGGTCAGTTTTTGTTTTTTCCCCAAAAACAGTGCCACTCTTCTTCTTACTTTGCAGTTCAGTCCTGGTTTTATATGCAATTTACTGAAAATAGACCAAAAACTAAAGGAGTATTATAAATGGCCAGGATATTTTCATCTCCACAGAAGCAGCTGCTATAGGATCCTTAGAGGATCTGAAAAATGGAATAGAAAAAAAGCAGATAAATTCCCCATTGCCCGTACCTCAGATAAACCCAAGATCACACAAGTGGGAATGCAGAAAACAGATAACAGGAAGAAGAGAGAAAAAAAATAAAAAATAAAGTTTATAGCAATGGTAGGAGGGAAAAACAAAACACAGCCTTGTTTTAGAGGTCCAGGGAAACTCAATTATTGGGTTAATAATTCATCTTTATTTTTCCATACACGTCCACAACAAGAGCCCCAGGAGATTAAAATACAGCGGGGGAATAGAATTTGTTGACTAAGGATCTCAACACGTGCACTGGAGGCGTCATTCCCATGAACATGGGACCAACACAGATGTCTTCAGCTGCCAAATGCACATGTACAAAAGGTACAAAACTGCTGACAGATGCCCTTTAAAATGTGTGTAAACACAGTAACTGGTTTGCCACGCAAAGCATTCTAGAAGTGTGCACCTCTGACTTCTCTTCATGATGCTTTACCATACAAGTAAGATTACAACTCCACTGTCATGTAAAATGACTGCATGTAATGAGGCATCATACATGATCTACAAGATCAGGAGCTATAGTCAAACAAACGGTCACATTGTTAAAACATGCGAGTTATCAAGCCATCTGTGTTTTCAATTCCTATTTTCAGATCCAGCAGAGGATCTCAAAACCAGAATTAAACAGTTCAGTTTTGTCCCCATTCATTGTCAATAAGTATGTATCTGTTCCCAAGCATTTTTGTCCTGGACACAAAACCGCTGCAAGTTGCGGTTTTGTGTCCTGTTTGCGAAACCGAACAAACTGGATCAGACATGAAAATTTAAGTCAAATGATACCAGATCCTTTTTTTTTGGGAGAGAAAAAAAAAAACGGATCAAACACCCATTGATTTAACGATGTTCATATCAGATCCGGTTTGTTCAGTTCTGATTTAATACAACTGGATCAGATGCATCCGAATATATCTAATGGCTCAGATCTCCCCACTCAAAAAGTGAATGTTGATGAAGTATAGTGATCTGGAAAGTGTCAGGGAACATCTAAATGGGATGTAATTATCACAGAGGATTTTCCCACAATTACGTGCCACAATTTGACAATCCATTGCAAAATAGGAAAGTGTTCCGTGATTTTACTACTGATTTTTTTTCCACAGCGTGTGGATGATATTTTTGTAAAGTCTCATCCGGTCTGTTGTAATACACTGTGGAATTTACACCCACAGCAGAAAAACCACAGCATATCGGCCACATGTTAACATACCCTTAGAAAGCCATTTATAGTGTTAGGCTCTGGTGCGATGTGACTCAAATAAGTTCTCCAAAAGTGCAGAGCACTCATTCTCAGATGAGCACCTAAGATACTGTAGTCTTCAGATAGGGATCATAGGCGAACCAAAAGGAACGTAAAAGGCTTTTCTCATGTTAAATTAGTCGGGCAGCGGAGATTCTGCCTGAAGCCCACCTCCTCCCAGTGAGGCCAGATCTTGGCCAGATAATCGCTAACAAGCATTCATAGGAATTCTCGTTAGCAATTATCTGCCGCTGTAATTGTGCCATTGATTACCCGATGAACGAACGAATGCTTGTTCATTCGGTAATCACATCTTTCATGTGGTCAACTAAGCCTACTTTCACACACCCTGCCGGATCCAGCAAAAACGCTTCCGTTCCTAATAATACAGCCATCTGCATCCATTATGAATGGCTCCGGTTGTATTATCTTTAAAGAGGACCTTTCACCACTCCTGACATGCCTGTTTTAATAGCTTCCATGCATTCCCCATGTAATAACAATTCTGGAACATCTGTTCTTATGTCTGTATGTTGTGCCATTCCTTTATTATTTGCACTAGAAGTTATGAATAAATTGCTATTTGTCTTCAGTAAAGGAACAGAGGGGAGGTGACCAGTTGGGGGTGTACCTGCACGGACTCACTCTATCCAATCAGTGCTGTCATGTTCAGACTGTGCAGGTACACACCCCCAACTGGTTACCTCCCCTCTGTTACCTTACTGAAGACAAATAGCAATTCATTCATAACTTCTAGTGCAAATAATAAAGGAATGGCAGAACATACAGACATAAGAACAGATGTTCCAGAATTGTTATTACATGGGGAATGCATGAAGCTATTAAAACAGGCATGTCAGGAGTGGTGAAAGGTCCTCTTTAACATAGACAAGATGGATCCGTCATAAACTCCATTGAAAGTCGATGTGGGACGGATCCATTGTCTATTGTGTCAGATTGGTTTTGCTCCACATCCCAGGGCAGAAAGCAAACCACAGTATGAAAACGGAAACGAATGCATTTTGGAGCACTCTCAACACCGGAAAATATTAATGCTACAACGCAAGGGAGAGTTGGGAGGACCCCCACCGACATTAGATGATCGGTCAGTCCCACCAAAATGAGCAGGTTTGACCAACATGTATCTATTGCATATAGCCAGCTTTACACAGCAGAACAACAATCCAAACCACAGGAGCCTGTGTTCCTCTGAATATCCCAATAGAAATAGAACTAAGGTTTTCATACAGCCTAGTCAAAGTCCCGAGCTGAACCTCATTCAGAAGCTGTGCCAGGATGAACAGGCAAGCCAAAAGCAATTCTGCAAAGAGCGAGCCAAAAGTCCTTCCCCGTGTTATCGGATGATGAATTTTAATATTCTTGATCATTTTCTAAGGCTGTTTATGTGCGTGTAAGATCCTAGAAATTAATCTCAGGTAACGAGACTTAATTGTACATGACTTCATGTCGGCATGAAAACTGCTGTGGAAATTGTGACACATGTACCCCACCTCCTCCGGAGGCTCGGCGCAGTCTCAGTAGCTCCAGTGCCTCCAGACTCTTGGCGCTTACTTTACTGCTGTAAATTTATACAGTGTCAGCATGCATCTCAGAGTTTATCTGTAATTAAGTTTATAGGTGACATTTTTCCCAAGCACCTTGCTTATTTGAAGTGCTACAGAGAAAGAAAGCCCGCAGAGGAACAGAAAACGTCCAATAAAGCAACAGCAGCACAGCTGGATCGCACATTAACAAGAGCGGGGGCAAAAAGTTATGTTTACGGCAACAATTTCAAACTAAATGCTTGCCATCTGTTTAGTCAGGCACCAAATCACAGAGGCACTCGAGAATTCAATGTGCAGAACACAAATGCTTGAGTGTGCTTTTTACCCAAGCAGAACAAAAAACATTCACTTAATAAAAAACGACAGTCTAAAAATATGTTTATTACACCTAAGCCTTCCCTACAAAAGGCTATTTCCAGAGCAAGAACTACTTATTAATGACAAGACTTAGGCGTGTTTTCTGTTGATAACTTTGTATTACTTTCTGGTTGAGTCACCAGACTCATTTACATGCTTCTTTTTAATTAAATATGATGTACATTTAACAAAGAGGACGCTGTATAAGGGGTTAAATGACGTAATATACTTCAGTCATTTTCCTTGGCTGGTAAGTAATGATGCCTAGCGTTTACACGTGGAGGAAATCAAGGCTTGAATAGACTCATAAGTCAGGGAGATAAAGTGGTTGTATCATCGTAGGCAGGGTGCCCAACCTGTGGCCCTCCGGCTGTTGCAAAACTACAACTCCCTGCATGCCCAGAAAGTCTACAGCTATCAGCCTACAGGAGCATGATGGGAGTTGTGGCTTTACAATAGCTGGAGGGCTGCAGGTTGAGCATCCCTGATCTTAGGTATTGGGGGTATATCGCTAGGATATGCCACCAATGTCTGATAGGTGCAGGTCCCACCTCTGGGACCTGCAACTATCCTTAAAACGGAGCCTGCAAAAGTACAGGAGGGCACACCGCAAATGTGCGGCCGCCCCACCAATCATTTCTATGGGACTGCCGATAATAGCCAAGCACTAGCCAAGCACTTCATTAGCCCCATAGAAGTGAATGGAGCAGCGGCTGTTTCAATGGGACTTCCAAAAATAGCCAAGCGCATCCTCCTGCAATTTGCAGGCTTTGTTCTAATGATGCAGCTATCAGACATCAGTGTCATATTCTAGCAATATGCCCCCTATGTCCAAGATGATAGAACCACTTTGTCTCCCTTGGCTTCTATTACATAAAATCCTGCACTGACCACAAGGCCTAATATGTAAAGACTACACCTTCTGTACAGGTAACTTTTCAGTAGTCATCACAAACATCACAGGTAGAATTACAAGGACTGTTATCACCTCTGTATGCATAACACAGGGTCCACCATTCACAATAGGTGATATCACAGCTTGTCTTCTCCCTCCTGACCTCTGCACAGGTCACAGAGCATGCCTAGAAAACTCTCTCAGAAGTCAATGAGGTCCAGTCTATTGTGTAGAGAGCCCATGCGGCTGCTCTCAAAAGAACAGGAAGTCTTAACATATTTTAGGCCTAGTGGCCAGTGTGAAAACTGCATGATTTTATTTTATAAAAATATAGAAAGGGGTAGGGAAAATGAAAAATATAAAGCCCAATTTTTCCTTCCTAAAAAGTTTAATATAAAAACTTGATTTAAACAATAGGTTGTTTTCTCAATTACACATTCCTTTTAAATTTACAATGGATTTGTCATGGTTGTTCAGATTTTCTGGCTACTCACAGGAAGATTCATGCATGCTTTGAATGTCCAAGACTACATGACGAGGACTATGTAGTGAGAAAATAGAGATTGGTTATTAAAAACCAGACTTCAATTGAAATTAGTCACCCAGGCATTTTTGGTGTCATTCATAGCTTGTAATTACTGTAAACGACAATAGGATGCACATAGGCATCAGGGAATTTTCCCGGTGGGCTGATGCCCAGGGGGCCGCCTGAGCCCTCCTCACGGCTGGATAGTGGAAGTTTTTGAGGGTTGTATTTTGTGCTGCTGGCAGTATTTTGTGATGGGCTGTGGTATTTGGCTCTGTTGGGGTGGTATAATGTGCTACAATATGGTATTGCTGGCCCGGCCTTCCATCAATTTGGACCAGACTACAAAACGGGGCCACTCTTTTTCCAGCGCCACTAAGTTCCCACCCATAGATATTACATAACTGCTGGCAGATCCTGCTATTTTCATTAGCTACCATCTAATGGGTTCAATAACACTGGGTGAACAAGGATACAATACACTAGATACCCCAGATAGGCGCCATTTAGGTTTTTCTCAGCCGCTTATTGTTCCTTTTCTTCCTAGGTTGCGTTCACATCACTGTTTAGCTTTCCGTTCTACTGATCCTGTATTTTAAGCATCAGTTATGATCAGTTTGCACCAGTTTGTGTCAGTTCCGTCATAGATCAGTTATTTTAGTCAAATTGAATAAAGAAATAACCTATACATTGAAAGTATATACAAAAGGAACAAAAAAATCAAGTCAGCCCATCTGTTACGTTCAGGTCATAAGATTGAGAATATATAATAGGATGTTACATATAGCGTCTAGAACAGGGATGCCCAACCTTCGGCACTCCGGCTATTGCAAAACTACAACTCCCAGCATGCCTGGACAGCCTACAACTATCGGTCTACAGCAGGGCATCGTGGGAGTTGTAGTTTCACAACAGCTAGAGGGCCGCAGGTTGGGCATCCCTGTTCTAGAAGGACATATGATAACACTAACATTCCAAGTCGTGCCATCATAGAGTAGGAACGGAGTTTGCTGCATATCTATAACAGGAGGGAGGTGGAAGACACCTCAGGCCCATCAATGAAAAGATACAGTATTTTTCACCCTATAAGACGCATCGGCCCATAAGACGCACCTAGGTTTTAGAGTAGGAAAATAAGAAAAAAATATTTTTCATCAGATCCTCTTATCAGACTGCCCATAAATTTCAGGACATCACATCAGACCCCCATATCAGCCCTCCATGTGAGGCCCCCAACAGACCTCAGATCAGCCCACTATGGCCCCATATCAGCCTACTGTGCCCCCATCAGACCTCAGATCAACAGTATGTGCCCCCATCAGACCTCAGATCAACAGTAAGTGCCCCCATCAGACCTCAGATCAACAGTAAGTGCCCCCATCAGACCTCAGATCAACAGTAAGTGCCCCCATCAGACCTCAGATCAACAGTAAGTGCCCCCATCAGACTTCAGATCAGCAGAATGTGCCCCCATCAGACCACAGATCAGCAGAATGTGTCCCCATCAGACCTCAAATCAGCAGAATGTGTCCCCATCAGACCTCAGATCAACAGTAAGTGCCCCCATCAGACTTCAGATCAGCAGAATGTGCCCCCATCAGACCACAGATCAGCAGAATGTGTCCCCATCAGACCTCAGATCAGCAGAATGTGCCCCCATCAGACCTCAGATCAGCAGAATGTGCCCCATCAGACCGCAGATTAGCAGATTGTGCCCCCATCAGACCGCAGATCACAGCAGTATGTGCCCCCATTAGACCGCAGATCACAGCAGTATGTGCCCCCATCAGACCTCAGATTACAGCAGAATGTGCCCCCATCAGACCTCAGATTACAGCAGAATTGTGCCCCCATCAGACCTCAGAATCAGCAGAATGTGCCCCCATCAGACCTCAGATCAGCAGAATGTGCCCCATCAGACCTCAGATCAGCAGATGTGCCCCATCAGACCTCAGATCAGAGATGTGCCCCCATCAGACCTCAGATCAGCCCACTCAACCACTTATAAAAACCTTACTTACCTGTCCTGCGCTCCATTCTCTTCCCTGCCGGCACGCACTATGACCATAGTGAGCGCCGACAGGGAAGAGAGTGGAGCACGGGACCGGAGGGCAGCAGCAGCACAGGACAGGTAAGTAAGGTTTTTATAAGTGGCTGGGTGGGCTGATCTGAGGCCTGATGGGGGTCCCTACGTACAAGTGAGTGCTTCCTTATGGAAGCGCTCACTTGTATTCGCCCTATAAGACGCACCGCATTTCCCCCCCCTACTTTTGCGTCTTATAGGGCGAAAAATACGGTAATATACATAGAGCCAGTCAAGTGGACCCCAAGGACACATGGATCTCTTAAAGGAGGACCAAGGGAGCCAAAGTCGCTTAAAAACGGTCACGGGAGCCTTTGAACCATGCAGGGATTTCCTCTAATCCGATGATTTGGTCCACCCTATCTATCCAGAGATCAGTTTGTTTTAACTGAGAAAAACTACCGCATGCAGGACTTTTTCTCTGTTCAAAAATAACCGATCGCTGACGAAACTGACACAAACTGATCATAACTGAAGCTCAAACAAGTGATCAGTTAGGCTAGTTTCACACTTCCGATGTGGTAATGCCGGGAATTGGCCGGACACAAACCGCAGCATGCAGCCTTTTGTGTCCAGTCCATTATCCGCATTGTCTACATCGAGAACAGACCCCTGAAGATTGTGGAAGGCGCACCGCACATGCGCAGCCGCCCTTCATTCATTCATTTCTAAGGGTCCGCTGAAAATAGCTGAGCACTAGCTCAGGTATTTGTCAGCACTATAGTAATGAATGGGAGGGGTGGCCACACAAGCGCAGTGCGCTCCCATTCAAGCCTATGGGGACAGCTCTTGGGGGTGGCTGGACCCCAGAAAACCCAGGGTCCTCCGCTCACCACCTCCATTCTCAGTGTAGGTGCATGTCCCAGAGGTGGGTCCCGCACCTATCAGACAATGGGGGCATATCCTAGTGATAGGCCCCCACTGTCTCAGATAATGGGGCCGGCAGACATTATGTCTGCATCTGGCAGTGCTGTGGAAAAATAGCCTTATTTTAAATGGATACTTAAAATACTTAACTGAGCATAATGGAGGCTTAAAATAACGGATTTGTTTTTTTGTTTATTTTCCTGTTCTTCGGAGGGATCAGGAGAACGGAAAACTGAGCAGTAATGTGAACTCTGCCATAGAAATAACATGTTCATTAAGGGTTGTGTTAAAGGGGTATTCCGGTGAAGTAACTTAATTTTTGAAAAACTGCATTAAGGCTGCAAGCTGTGACCCAACCAGAACCCATACCTATACATATAACCAGTGCTTCGATTTACCTTGCAATCCATTTGTTTAACTCATGTGTGAGCCTGCAGCACACTAAGAGTATCATGGCTCCTGGTCTTCCCTCACAAAACTACAATCCCCACAATGCCTAGCTTTCCTGCTGCGAGTGTTGATGATTACTGAGTGGCTGCCTGATATACAGTCCGGTCACACCCCCTCTACTCAGTAATCAGCATCACACTAACATTTAGCTTGAGAACTGATAGCAACACACTGAGCATGCCTGACCTAACAAAGGCTCAGAACTACAGGTCGGTGCCATGGTAACTTATTAGGAAACACAGTGGCAGAGGAAGAAAACATCTTTTATTACTACTGAACGGTAAATATGTGAAATTGACATTATATTAAGTAACGATTGATGATGAATTAGTCTAAAACATAAGTTATATTTGAGGTAACCGGAATACCCCTTTAAAGGAGAAGTTGGGGAAGGTAAGTGTCTTTCCACTGATAATCATGTCATGACTGCGACCGGGACTAACAATACGTTATTATTGCACTAAAAAGATCAGACTTTCAGAAGCTGCAGAAGACTCTTGTAAGTATTCTCTACAGAAAGCAGGCTTCACAAAATAATGCAGAATTCATGAGCCTGTCACATCACAACATAAGCAAGGCAGGCCGTGTGAGAGGATTATTCACCTTCTTAATGCATCTGTGTGTGTACTTAATCATAAAATCAGACATTACATACCATAATACTAACATAAAATAATAGGACCACATGTGGTCAGAACGGGTAAAGCTTTCATGACACCAACAGATCATGGGTAGAAAGGCCTTCTTGTATGTTCAGCGATACTCTCCTCTATATTAGTAAAGTATAGCATACCTTAGAGGGGTTGGCCGCTTTCTAAAAGTATATCTAAGGCCTCGTTCACATCTTGGTCGAAGAGATCCAGCACAAATGCCAGCTGGACACAAAACCACTACATGCAACAGTTTTTGCCTGTCGGAAACCTAGCATTTATGCCAGACCTCATTACAGTCAACAAAGTGAAGTCAAGAATCCGGCAATGCCAGATCAAGCAACATCCAGAAGGCTGCTGTTTGCCGGAACAGCCTGCCAGACACAAATTTGTAGGACCTAGCATGGGAAACCCCAAGCTCCCTCAATTCCTACCACAGAACCCCACTTCAGTTCCCCCAGCTGCCCATGGATACCATCTGTAAACACTGGATGCCACTGCATCCGTGGCGATCAAAGCTGTGGTAGTCCCACGATTTACCCATTTAATTATTGCTCCAGAAACATCCTTTTCTGCACTTGCGCTAAAAGAATTCAGCGCATGTGCAGATACATATACCAGAGAAGAGATGCGCCCAGGGCAGCAGTCACGTAGGTAAATCATGTGACTGCTGCCATCTTGATTGCCATGTCCAGTATTTACATACGGAATCCATGGGCAGCGGTGTGGTGGTAAGAAATGAGAGTGCTTGGGGTTTCCTATTCTTTTTAGGTTCTTTTAGAAATTAGCCAACCCCTTGAAATAGTTTGTGCTGGTTCCACCCTATGCAGGATCTCTCAAGTCTTACAAAGGATACAATGCCAAGAGGTTTATAAAAAAAAAAAAAAAAAAAAAAAAAAAAAAAAAAAAGAGAACCCCAGGACCATAACTACAAGGAATGCCGAGGTAGCAGCTGAACCTTGAGTACCAGCATTATACAAGGCTCATGATAAGTGGAGGGGCCATTTACAGATATTGCGCCGAGGCCCAGGAGCTGCAAGCTACATCGGGACTGAAAACCCTTTTTTCATGAAGAACAAATCAGTCTTACATTCTATAAAGTTTGTTTTGGACATCACTGCAGATGTTCCTCCTCACCACAAGTCATGGTGGGCCCCGTTTCTCAATGGGAAGACGGTACAATACACAGAAGACTGCAGTAGTATTTCCTTTTGATGACTGGAGGCTTTTGCCTCGGATTAACGGTCTTCAAATCCTCTTCACGTGTGCAGACATCATTTCATCTCAGGCTCGAGATTTGGCAATAGGGATGTTCCGGGATGTTCCAGCCATACATTTATACATTTAACTCGTGTCGGATCAAACAATCCAGGATTTCAAACAGTTCGTATAGTGCCAATTCAGCAACCTCACCGAGAAACTCATAAATATCAGCTTTCTGACTTCTGTAACAGGAGCCCAAGGGAGGACAGTCTGCCTGCTTCTAATTGCTGGTTTTCCAGCCCAGGATCACATTTTTAATATAGAGAGACAGAGTTATACAGATCCCATTCAAGTTGAACAAAAAGCATTTCTTATTGACAGCTGTAGCCAAGACCCTAATGGATAATTTATTAAGAAAGCCATGTCCTGCACAGGCGGGTGTGCTGTCAGCATCACCAAGCTCCTCGCAGTCTATAAACTGCCAGCTGATGTTACATATTACTGCAGGATCCTACAAGATACGCTGAAATACCGCAATATACAGGAATATAAACCTCCGCTTCACCTACAAAAAGTATTCATAGTCTGAACTTTTCCACATTTTTTTCATGTTCCACCCACAAACTTTAAGGCTGTGTACACCTTTGAAGGCAATTTTTGTTTATCATTGCATTTTACTCATTTTTGGCTAAAAATAATTTTCAATTGGCCATTATTAAAAATATTGAGCTGTTCAAAGGGTTAACTGCTTTTCTAGCTATGTGACTGGTACTTTCACTTTTTGTCGGTCATCTAAGGCAAGGGCGACACTGGTCACGCAACACCTGTCGTGGCCAGGATCGCTGGGTAGCATTGATCCCATAGAAATGAATGGGATCGGTGCGGCAGTCGCAAGAAATCATTTCATGCGACTGCCGCAGCGATCCCATGCATTTCTATGGGATCACCACTACTTAGCAATCCTGGCCACGACAGGTGTCGTGTGACCACTGTTGCCGCATAGCCCTTGCCTAATAAACCTTATCTCTAAGCTACTGATAGGTCACTTAAATTAAGTCACATTCTTATCAGTAAGATAAGGATTGAGCTTTAATGAGTGTTTATAAGGTCAGAGATCAGGAGCCCGTCTGCTCCACAAATGACGGAAAAGACAGAAAATCCACAGGCAGCTTGTAGGGAATCTCAGCTCTGTACACAAAAAAGGATTACATATTTTTAATATAAACCAACTGAAAAAATTATGTGGATTTTATTCCTCCCCTACAGTCGGCTGCTCGTTAAGTGGAGGTGAAGTGCTGTATTTCAATGCAGGGATCACCTCCACAGTATGAGGGATTGCGATCGCTCGTCCTTATATAGCTGCATTGTTTCTGGGCAGCAGATCGCTGTTTAGACACCACGATCTGCTACCCAGAAACAATAATTTAGGTGTCTGTACATTTACCATAAACGACCTTTACAATATCCACTGCTATACATCAAACATGTAGCCACATTTAAGAATAAGAGCACAAAGTATAGAGATTGGAAAGATGGAATAATAGTGAACAGTTCATACAGATCCTGCAATTACAATCACTAGTAAAACACAGAGTAAGGCCATGACCACTCGCAATATTTTTGGGGATTCTCTGGTCGCAGGAATGCGATAGCCGTAATGCAAACCCATTCACTTCCATTATGTTGCGAGGCTGCAGTACTATACAGAAACCTTCTGTCACGCGTATAGCTCCAGCCTAAATGTAGTATAAAACACGTATGCCAGGTTATTGGGACAAGCTTAGCCTTTTTTTTTGGCAAAAAAAAAACAACTCTTTTTTGGTGACATCTTGTTGATAAAATGACACCACTTGAGTCATTCAACTTCACAGTTTGTAAGTGTCCCTCCAGCCCTTTAAAACACATGACAAAAAATAGTTGAGATACGTACAGGTGCCAATCCATGAGATGATCTATGATGGTCCTCCCTCATTTATCAGGCCTCCGGGTCTTCATACAGCCGCCTACCCTCCTTGTGGGATCTGTGATTGATCAGGCTGGTGGTGTAGACCAACGCTCCTCCAGCACAGTATCATCTACAGGACTGTTATTAGCATACACAGATTACTAAGATAATGGACCTGTCTCATCTTATTTATGGTGCTTACAATGCCACTCAGCAGCTTTCCCAAGTCGTGAAGCCTTCAGCGTGTGATCAGCAGACGAGACAACGTGAACAGGTTACCAGTGATTGTCTTACTAATCAGAAGGAGCACAAAGGAAAGCAAGCCAAGTAAGAAAAGATCTTCACTAAATTAAAGTCTATTAACCCCTTAGCGATCAGCCTTTTGGGCCTTTATCATTTTCTACTTATGTTTTAGGCATGAAAAAAATGGTCTAAATCTACACCAGTAAAAGAGCTAGACTGGCGGTGGAAGTTATTTAGAAGCCGGCAGCTCTACATAACTTCAGCAGATCCACCGGAAGCACAGGGGGTTAATAAGACGCCAGTCTTAATAAATAACCCCAAAAGTTTTTTTTTTTTTTTTTATTGTGGTTTACTATTTTTGCACAATTAAAAAAATGGAAAAAAAAACAACCGTTTTTTTGCATCAACGCATCTGAAGACTCAAATTTATTTTTGTTTCTACAGAGCTGTGTGAGGACTTGATTTTTGTGGGACGACTTCTACTTTTCATTGGTATTATTTTTGGTTACACAACATTTTTTGATCGCTTTTTATTTCTTTTTTTTGTGGCTAATGAGCAAAAAACTGCAATTTAGTCATTTTTTTGCATTCACCGTACGGGCTAAATTACATTGATGACTGTGTAGTGCAGGTCATTACAGCTTCTGTCGGTCAAGGCCATTACAGCAGGAGACGTGTGCCGTGCTTAGACGGCGCCGCTGTAAAAAGGCAGCGGCCCAGCCTACAGCCCTTTAGTGAACCCATCCTGCGCATGTGCACCACAGTTGATGATGCTAATGCCCACCAAAGGAAACAGACGGTGCAGGCATAACAAGAAGGGCAATATGCGCCTGTGACAGATTTCAAGTGCTAGGCTTCTGACGTCAGGAGTGGAGGGAGGTGTAAGGGCCCTTTCACACGACCGTAGTATTGCGGGTCTGCAAAAATGCAGACCCGCAATAATACGGGTGTCCCGCCCGGCGTGTGTTCCGCAAGGTTTGGAACACACGGCCGGGCGCCTCATTGAAAATGCAGAGCCGCGGTTGCCCACTCTCATAGAAGTGATTGGGGCCCTAAATCGGATTGAAATTGGATCGCCCTAAGGCTACTTTCACACTAGCGTTTTTAAATTCCGGTATTGAGTTCCGTCATAGGGGCTCAATACCGGAATAAAACGCTTCAGTTTTGTCCCCATTCATTGTCAATGGGGACAAAACTGAACTGAAGACAACGGAATGCTCCTGAAAGCATTCCGTTCCGTCTTCAGACCGGAGAACAAACAGCAGAATGCTGCGGTTTTCTCTCCGGTCCAGGCATCCGCACCAAGACGGATCCAGAATGACCCCCAATGCAAGTCAATGGGGACGGATCCGTCTGGTGTGACCACAATGGTAAACGGATCCGCCCTCCATTGACTTTCAATGGAGTTCAGGACGGATCCGTCACATATACAGACAGACATACAGACATACTCCAGGCAGGCCGCACGTCTTCATGCCCAGGAGGAGCGCCACCATGACGATTCCCTACAGCGCCCAGCACTCCTGGGAGTGAAGACCTGCGGCCTGCCTGCCTGGAGTATGTAAGTATGTATGTGTATGTTTGTATATGGTACTGTGTGACATGTGTGGGGCTGGAACACGGTTCCGGCCCCACACATGTCCCTGCGCCAGTCCGGATCCGACGGCACCCTTCACCTGCCGGATCCGGACTGCCGCTAGTGTGAAAGAGGCCTAAAGAAGATGAGAGGAGCAGGCCTCGATTCTAATAGGAGTGTCTGGGCTCCGATGCCAAAGGGTACTGCCCCTTGGGCTCTTTTTAACTCATTTGAATATCAGAATAAAAGATCTTTTTCAGGGTAAACAATTATCGATACATCAACAAAAAGTTAAGTCTGAGATATAGTAAATGTCATCTACTGGCACCAGGAGCGGTTTACAATGGAAAAATGTGGTCTCATGCTCCCTTCTCAGTCAGGTGAAACCCCTATAAACATGTATAGAAAATAGAAAAAAAAATCCCAATCAAATACCGTAAATAAACGGATGTTTTAAATTAGTAAAACAAAAAAAATTATATATATTTCCAAATTTCAGAAATTAATTTAAAAAAAAAAAGCAAGCTCTAGTGGGGCGCCCCAGAAAAAGCCAATTTTCAGTTTGGTTTCAGCTGAGAAAGTCTACTCCAATTCTAGATGTTCTTACAAATTAGGGGCTTCATTTACTGTGCATGGGAAGAGCAGATTTCTGAGGTGAGGCAATCATGAGGCGTGAAATTATCATTGGCAATATGAGGATATTTCACTTTACAGAAATGAAGACGGACACCAGGACACGAAGAAATAACGCCAAAGCAAAACGCAATCCAATATGGTGTTAGCTCTGTGTCCTGCTGATGGACGGGTCACTAATCAAAAGACACAAGTTCATTTATGGGAAAGACTTGATGATAATATTTGCATTAATAAAATGGGGAATATCATGGATGATCTACTTCCATCATGGTTAATCAGCTTTATTTCAGACAAATTGGTCTGTCACCAGGACTCGTCTAGAATATTAGAACGGCTTCATTTCAGCCTTGGATACCAGGACCCGGCAAACATCTCATTCCTTTACATTACAAGTGCTTTCAACCTTCTCCTACATCTGGTGGCATCAGAGGCAGAGCTTGTTAAGAGCTGATTTGCATCCCTTTCTTCTCAGAATTTCAGAGGAGCATGTATGGCCTATAAGGCGCTCTCTCCCCAAGGAGAGATAGTACAACCCCCCCCAAATAACTTTCAACCTTCCGACACACAACGTACAAGAGGACATTGGAGCTGTGGGCTCCAGAGAGGTCCAAGCAACCGTTATCAATAAAATCAATGCCTGTTAACAAAAACTCCAAACTACATAAGCCTTTATTCAGATATGAAGGATTACCAAGTGCATCGGTGGCACCTCTAGAGCAAAGCGTTCTTCCATCAGAGGGGTAAAAAGGCGCATGCGGAGGCAACTACATTGCCAGATTACCAAGGGTGATAAAGAATTGCTGTGGGCGTCTTGAAGTAGTTGAGATCAAGCACCATAAAGAACCTGCTTCCACTTCTTTCCTGAATGCAGATAAGGGTGCTATCATATGTGGCGGAATAATCTGCCATAAAAAAATGCAACACAAAAATTTCCTTCATGTGATCTTTTGAGGTTGAAAAGCTTTGCTCCCTGTCCTGTGTTCCACAATCTGCTACGTAAATAATGCACTGCCGCTCAGAAGGTCTCCATGTTAACGGGGAATGTAATCCACACCAAAACCTGCCTCTTAAAGGGGTTTTCCCATCTCAGACAATGGGTGCTTATCGCTAGGCTATGCCTCCATTGTCCGATAGGTGCGGGTCCTACCTCTTGCGCAGCTACCCCTCCCATGCATTTCTATTGGGCCGGCTATTTTTGGAAGCCACATAGAAATGAATGGAGAACTTTGACGGCTCCGTTTACAACAGGGTTCCTCAACTCCAGTCCTCAGGGCCCACCTGCCGGTCATGTTTTCAGGATTTCCTTAGTATTCAGCAGGTGATATAATTCAGTCAGTACATTAGGACTTACCTCAGGTATTCATTCTGTGGGATATTCTCAAAACATAGCCGGTAAGGTTGGCCCTGAGGACTGGAGTTGAGAAACACTGGTTTACAAAATAGGCCCGGGTACTAGAGGTGGGACCTGCACCTATCCTATCCTAGAGATATGCCCCCATTGTCAGAAATAACACAACCCCTTTAATCGGTGGATAAAAATCCACACCTGTATATTTTCTGGTGGATTTAAGGCATCCTAAGGGTACCTCCCCAGGAGTGCAGATTTCAAACAAATTTAGCGCGGTTTTTCATGCAGATTTCAGTGCATTTCTGCACCAAATTCCACATCCGTTTTTGGTGCAGATTTGAACTGCAAAGGGTGAAATCTGCACAAAATAAATTAATAGATAAATGAATCGTACAAACAATTGACATGCTGCAGATTTCTAAGGTTCACATCAGCGTTATAGGAGCAGGAGAACGGAAAGGCCAGATTCAGCACATAACGGAGCCGAGGGACCCGTCAATTGTTTGTGCGATTCATTTATTCATTTATTTTGTGCAGGTCTTCGTAAGATCCGACGCTCACCTGTCAATAAACTGGACGGACCTTCTGATTTTCATCAACCAGAGCAGAAATCAATCCCAACCAGGAGCTGGAGAAGATCTCTGGTGCAATGTCCGCCAGTTTTTAGGTGCACATGTTGTATCACCCCCACTTTTGGAATTGTGGGGTGTGTTGTAAAAAGTTGTGACAAAATTGATGACTTTTCTCCACAAAGAAAATCTGGTGAAGAGCATTAGTACATGACCCATCTCTATTACAGACAGCAATCAGAGGAACCATGGGCATAACTATAGTCAAAGCAGGCATGGCACTTGCTATGAGCCCAGACATTGGGGGGCCCCCCTATCAGGTACCAGAACATTGTACTTTTTTTGTGGAATAAAAATATAGTTCCTTTAGCTAAAATATAGGTTTTCTGATATATGGCGGTATTATACACACCTTTATTTATTGCTACCGTTTTAATTTTCTCATGCTAGGTGATAGGGGCCCTCCCATCTTATTTTGCTATGTGGCCTTTGGAATCATAGTTATGCCCCTGAGAGGAAGCCTACAATGATCTGTAGAACTGCAGGGGTCCAGATGTGGCCATATACAGACCCAGTCATTGGTCTACATTACTTCTAACAGGTGATAAATGACGGAGCAGACGGGACCAGAGAACGGAGATCAAAGTATGAAAAGTCTAAGTGAAGGTTATGAAAGTAATGAATTCACAGAGTAGAAGTTTACATTTTTCTTCTTCCCGTCTCCTCGGAAAGGTCACATTTTGTACTGGAGACCGCAAGCAGACGGTGTGCGAATCCCTTCCACCGTCACCGAGAACATTGAAGCCCCATGACAAAGGCATTTATCAAAGTCTCACCTGGGGTCACACCGGCTGAAAGTCGATTTCAGGTTTACAGCTCGGCGAGACAGGGACAGAATAACTTACACTTCTCAAATCAAAACTCCAGGAGACCAACCTGCCGGCCTCGCCACTCAAGACTCATTCCACCAGTTAATCATTCCTGGTTGATGTAGTCTAATGAGCGGCTGCCACATTACACAGTGTAACATTAGCCAGCGTTCTGCATGTCTCGCCGGAGAGTCCACAGGACGTGAGGAGAAGTTCTCCCAATCTGCAATTCTAATCCATACCGGCTGGAAGGAGGGAACGCCCCATGTACACAGCCAACATCCCATGGGAGCCATAGGGCTGCAAGCACAGAGCGCCCCAGAAATGCATCCACCGACCGTCTGCTAGAACTCCACAATGTGTGTCCTCACTATTGTAAAGTCAAGAATCCGGTCTTTTTGGAACCACGATAACCTTGGGAGGTGGAAAATCCCTGTGTATGGGGAGCCTAGGGGTACGGCAACACAGTCAGATTTCCGGATGCAGTTTTGGAAGCCAAAACCAGGAGTGTATTCATAAGGGAGGAGACCTCCTTCCTGTCCCTCATACTTCATCTCCATCTATGATCCACTCCTGATTTTGGTTTCCAAAACTGCATCAGGTAACTTGACCGTGTGGTCGTATCCCAAGAGTCCAGACCACCACGAGTGTATAATGTGTATTCCACAAAGGAGCAGAGATGAGGAACTGATCAGGAACGAGGGCCGCTCATCTCAGTTGTCACCATAAGATCTGTCCGGATGGATACATACATGTGTGCGTCTCCGATAGGGAAATTAGATAGCAAGCTACATCAGACAATCTGTAAGTAGGGGACTTTAAAAAAAAATATATATATATATATATTTTTAGGCTGGAGGAGATTGTAATTATCATTTTATTGGTCACAGTAGATGCATATAGAATTAGTGTTCTCCCCCTATAGATGTAGATCGCTAGTAATCAGGATGATTACACATTCTCATAAAAAGTGTTGGCCATCGTGATTTCTGGATAGGTTTTCCCATTTAAAAAAAAAAAAACTAATCAGGTGGGCACTATGGTATAGGTTGCTGCTATATAAACACTATACGCCAGTGTAGAAATAATATGAGCACAGTTCTATCTGCACACGTTACATGCATGCACACGTGTCCTCATGGACAGATATACTTGGATAAGCAGGTGCCTATAAGACAGAGCCATTAGATTGAAAGCTCCTTGGGAGACAGACCAGGGATTGCAGTGTGTATAGGGCAGCAATGGTGGTGTCCACAGGTGCGCACACCTCAGGGACATGCATACATATATACACATACGTACATACATGCACACCCGCACGGGGCAGCGCTCACCTCCTCGTCCGCTTCGTCCTGCTCCCCTCTGCTCCGCCGTCTCCTCGCCGCCTCCTCCTCCTGTGTGAGGTGCTGACCCTCAGAGTCGCAGTCGGTGCTGCTCCCCTCAGTAGACGCCTTCATCTCCCCTTCTGACAGAGTCTGGGAGCCCGAGGAAGAAAGTGATGAAGAGGAGGAGCTGTCAGCTCCCTCGGAAACTTTGCCGTCCATCTCCTGCTGACTACAATGCGCGCTTCCTGAGCCGGTACCGCAGAGAGGCGCTCCCCAGGCACCGGCATTAGTTATACACTGCAGGGAATGGCCGGGTAGCCGGTGTCACAGCGCGCCATGCCCAGGAGATGCGCGAACCTTCTCCCACCTTTCTGCCTCTGCAAAGCCACCGCTGGACGCCGCCGCTCCACCTCTCCCGGGCGTGCCCCGGGAATCCGCTCCAACCCGCGGCTCCTGCAGCCAATGAGCACCTGGGGGCGGTGCGAGCAACAAGTCTCAGCGGGCAGGAGAGCAGCAACTCGGCTGCAGGTGAGAGGAGATCCGGCACAGGCAGGTGAAAGAGGCGGGCACTGCCACAGGCGAGAGGGGTGGGCACTGCCACAGGTAAAGAGGAGAGAGGTGGGCAGTGCCACAGGTGAGGGAGGACAGAGTAGGGCACTGCCACAGGTGAGGGAGGAGAGAGCTGGGCAGGAGAGCAGCACCTTGGCTGCAGGTGAGGAGACCCAGCACAGGCAGGTGAGAGAGGCCGGGCAGTGCCACAGGTGAGGAGGAGAGAGGCGGGCACTGTCACAGGTGAGAGAGGTGGGCACTGCCACAGGTGAGAGATTAGAGATTCGCGGACTGCCACAGGTGAGAGAGGAGAGGGCCAGGCACTGCCACAGGTGAGAGGGGAGAGAGTCAGGCACTGCCACAGGTGAGGGAAGAGAGAGCCAGGCAGGAGAGCAGCACCTTGGCTGCAGGTGATGAGAGGAGAGATCTGGGGATTGCCACAGATGAGAGAGGAGAGATCCAGGGCACTGCCAGAAGTGAAAGAGGAGAGATCCAGGCACTGCCACTGGTGAGAGAGGTGGGCACTGCCACAGGTGAGAGGGGAGATATCCGGGCACTGCCACAGGTTAGAGGGGAGATATCCGGGCACTGCCACAGGTAAGGGGGGAGAGAGCCAGACACTGCCACAGGTGAGAGAGGAGAGAGCCCAGCACTGGCCACAGGTGAAGGGGGAGAGATCCGGGCACTGCCACTGGTGAGAGGGGAGAGATCTCGGCACTGTCACAGGTAAGGGGGGAGGGAGCAGGGAGCTGCCACAGGTGAGAGAGGAGAAAGCCAGGAACTGCCACAGGTGAGGGGGTGAGAGGCGGGCACTGCCACAGGTGAGGGAGGAGAGAGGCGAGCAGTGCCACAGATGAGGGGGGAGAAAGCCAGGCACTGCCACAGGTTGGGAGAGATCCACGCATTGCCACAGGTGAAGGGGAAGAGATTCGGGCACTGCCATGGGTGAAAGGGGAGAGATCCGGGCACTGCCACGAGTGAAGTGGGAGATATCCAGGCACTGCCACAGGTGAAGGAGTAGAGAGATGAGCAGTCTCACAGGTGAGGAGGAGAGAGCTGAGCAATGTCATAGGTGGGGGGGAGGAGAAAGCTGGGCACTGCCACAGGTGAGTGAGGAGAGATCCGGGCACTGCCACAGGTGAGGAGGAGAGAGGCGGGCAGTGCCACAGGTGAGGAGAGAGGCGGGTAGTGCCACAGGTGAGGGAGGAGAGAGCTGAGCAGTGTCATAGGTGAGTGAGGAGAGATCCGGGCACTGCCACAGGTGAGGAGGAGAGAGGTGGGCAGTGCCACAGGTAAGGGGGCAGACAGCAGGGCACTACCACAGGTGAAGGAGTAGAGAGAGCTGAGCAGTGTCATAGGTGAGGGGGGAGAAAGCTGGGCACTTCCACAGGTGAGTGAGGAGAGATCCGGGCACTGCCAAAGGTGAGGAGGAGAGAGCTGAGCAGTGTCGTAGGTGAGTGAGGAGAGATCTGGGCAGTGCCACAGGTGAGGAGGAGAGAGCCAGACACTGCCACAGTTGAGGGGGAGAGAGGAGGGCACTGCCACAGGTGAGAGATGACAAAGGCGGGCACTGCCACAGGTTTGGAGGGAGAGAGCCAAGCACTGCCACAGATGAGGGAGGTGAGAGCTGAGTGGTGCCACAGGTAAGGCAAGAGAGAGCCATGCAGTTCCACAGGTGAGGAGGAGAGCGCCTGGTGCTGCCACATGTGAGGGTTGTAGAGATCTAGGCAGTGGCATAGGTGAAGTTAAGAAAATCGAGTGCTGCCTCAGGTAAGGGAGGTTAGACCCGGGAAATGCCACAGGTGAGGGAGGAGAGAGCCAAGCACTGCCTCAGGTGAGGCCACTCTCCATTCACCACTATGGGAGTTCTGAAAATACTCAAGCACTCACTCTGCTGTTTTTGGAAGTCCGATAGCAGTGAATGGATAGCACAGAGCACATTTGTGGTGCACTCTCCTTCACTTTATATATATTCAATATTATGAAGTGTTCTTGGATATAGACAATTATTTTTCTTGCAAATGCTTCCAAAAATTGCTTATCTCTAGACATGTTACAGGATGAATAGATTTTGGAATAAAAGTTTATGTTGTGGTAATAAACATTAAATTTCCCTTCTAGGCTGGCGCAGTGTTATTCAATAGCCATTCATAATTGTATTCTGCTGCTTGAAAGATCAGAAAAACAAAATCTCAATGGACTGAAGGAGAGACGCAGAACTTTACAGTAATCACATTCTTAGAAATAACAAAAAATAATGTATTTTAATAAAATAAAGTCCTTCATTAACCCTTTCTACCTCTGAGTTTTTTCGGTTTTGCGTTTTCGTTTTGTGCTCCTTGTCTTGATACAGCCATAACTTTTTTATTTTTCTGTTCACATAGCTGTATCATGGCTTGTTTTTTGCGGGACAAGTTGTACTTTCCAACTCCACCATTTAATATTGCACATGGTGTAGTGGGAAGCGGGAAAAAAATTCCAAATTGGGTAAAATTGCAAAAAAACGCAATTCTGCCACAGTTTTACGGGGTTTTTTTTTATTTACGGCGTTCGATGTGCATTAAAACTGACCAGTTACTTTCATTCTACTGGTCAGTACGAATCCGGCGACACCTAATATGTATAGTTTTCTTGCGTTTTGATAAAAAAATATGAAGTTATTTTCATTTTGTGACCCCTATAACTTTTTGGTATTTATGTGTGAGAGAGGGGGACACTGCCACAGGTGAGAGAGGGGGGCACTGCCACAGGTGAGAGATTAGAGATCTGGGCACAGGTGAGGGGGAGAGAGGCGGGCACCGGCACAGGTAAGGGAGGAGAGAGCCGAGCACTGCCACAGGTGAGTTTTTTTGACACTTTTTTTAACTGGCAATCATTTGATTGCTTATATCATAGACTCCAATGCACTTACATTGGAGTCTGTGATGATTTTAGTGCTTTCCTATGGAGCCCTATTACAGGCAAGGGCTCCAAAGGAAAGCCTATGCAGCAGCCTCCTGTCATTTACTATGACAGGGGCTGCTGCAGGCACGCACCAGCTCCTCCGATCGCCACACGGGGGAGCCGGAGCAACAGCAGAAGCGTGTGGCACCCGACTTGACCGCGGCACCCGAGGGGGTTAAATGTCCGCGATCGGCATTTCTGCTGGCTAGTTGGAAAAGCAGGTCACCCGCGGCCATCATGCCCGCTCTGTGCAGGAGCGGGCTCCATCTTTAAAGTCCCGGCCAGCTGTTCGGGAAGGGGTTAAATCTATATCTGTTAACAGTATTTTGTATATTTAGGTTTTGCCTTTCTTTTCATTCTGGATGTGAGGCATAGAACCTTTGTTTATGTGAGCAAATGAAAGGGTTACTTTTACTTTTTACTTTTACTTTTTTGGGTCCAACCACTAATATCACCAGTGACTCCAAGAATTCAGGTACCCATGCTCAGCAGAGAAGTGTGCATACTTAGCATTTTACATGTTTCTCATAGACTTTAAAGAGGCTCTGTCACCTGTTTCAAGTATACCATGCTAGATATATAGTGAGGTAGGGCTCCAAACGCTGATCACAAACATACCTTTATTTCAGGTCCGATCACACTGTAAAATCCACTTTTAAAAATATGCTAATGAGCAAACTCGGAGGCGGGCTTATTACTTCTGAGCACCGCATCTCCCACGCCCTCCTGCCTGTTACTGCCGCCCTGTATGTAATAAAAACGCCCCCCATCCATTTGATTGACAGCGCAAGACTCACTGGTCTAGCGCTGAGATCCCATGAGTACACACTCCTAGGTATGACGGAGCGTGCGCACTAAAGGAATTGGACTTGCCGTGTTCGACGGTGCTAGTGAAGTACGCACGCGCCGTCATACGTTGGAATGCGTACGCACGGGATCTCAGCGCTAGACCAGTGAGTCTAGCGCTGTCAATCAAATGAATGGGGGTGCTCCGTTTGCTCATTAGCATATTTTTAAAAGTGGATTTTACAGTGTGATCGGACCTGAAATAAGAGAAACAAAGGTATGTTTGTGATCAGCGTTTGGAGCCCTACCTCACTATATATCTAGCATGGTATACTTGAAACAGTTGACAGAGCCTCTTTAAAAGAGTTTTCCAAGATTTTAATACTGATGACTAGGGATGAGCGAATTGACTTCGGATGAAACATCCACAGTCGATTAGAATGTATTGGCTCCGATGAGCCGAAGTTATTACTTTGCGAAGTCTCAGGTTTGGTTTCAAGTGGTACATTGGAACCGAACTCGAGTTTGGGAAATGGGAAATGATTTTTTTACAGTATAAATCAATTTCTGAAGTTATTATGCAAAGTCTCACGAGACTTCGCAAAGTAATAACTTCGGCCCATCGGAGCCAATACGTTCTAATACTGTACAGAATGCTCTCTCTGTACAGTATTGAAACAAAGTTTTATGCAAATTGACTTAGGATGTTTCATCCAAAGTCGATTCGCTCATCCTTACTGATGACCCATCTTCTGGATAAGTCTTTAGTATCTGATCAGTGGGGGTCCGACACCTTGGACCACCGCCAATCAGCTGTTAAGAAGGCAGCCACCCTCCTGTGAGGCTTTGTACACCTTTGGGGCAATTTTTTTATTACTATATTTTATCCTTTATGAGGTAAAATATTTTTTTCAATTGGTCTTCATTAAAAATATGTAGTCCTTTTCTCTGTACAGAGCTGAGATGCCCTATTAGCAGGATCTGAATTTTCTCTCTCTTCAGTAGGAGAGGGAGCTGACTGGCTCCTTATCTCTGCTCTCTGACCTTATAAACACTCATTAAAGCTTAATCCTCATCTTAATGCCAAATTTGTGACTTAAAGGGGTTGTCCGAGTTATTTTTTGTTCTTTATATGTTTCTAACTTGTCAGGTATAACAACTTTCCCATATACTTTGTGTTTCTAAAGCTGCTGGTTTCTCAGAGTTGACTGAGGGCCACATGACCTGTGATGTCAGCTTATCTCCCTGGTCTGTGATGTTTCGTGCACAAGCCTCAGAGTTCAGATAACAGTCTGTAATCGAGATGTCACTGGCCACGCCCCCTTTCTTTGCCGGGCTCCTGCTATCTGCTCTCTCCCTGGATTCCTTCAGATAAAACATTAACCCCTTCAGCCAGAACACACTGAGGGCTCAAGGCTTTACAACAAATAGTAGCTGCAGCAGTGAGAGGAGACAAATGCTGGGCAAGGAGCTATAGAGGAATTGTATTGTACAAGAACAGGTAGGGAGAATTTCCTGTGTGTATCAGCAGTGTCGTTGTACAGCTGGGACTTGTAGTCCTACACAAACAACATGCTGCTGAGTATTCTAGCAGGCAGACATGTCACTTAGCACTTGTATTCTTGTATACTTGTTACTGCATGTAAACAAAGGCCAGAAGAGAACCAGGGAAATGAGGAAATATAGATTTTTTTTTTTTGCCTAAAACTTGCTGAACTTAGTTATATATTGCTGCCCATCAGATTTACAGTGCTATATTTTTTTTTTCATAACTTGGACAACCCCTTTAAATAAGTGTTTATGTCTTAGGCCCCTTTCACACGAGCAAGTCCCACACCGGACTCACAGCATGTGTCAGGTAGAGAACCCGATCTGAACTCTGGAGCACTGCAGGGATTGCATAGCATTAAATTGATTTATGATGCTATGTAACCCTTACAGTTCTGGAATGTATTGGATAAGACTGACAGCTTTATGTCAGTGTTACACAATACATTCCAGACCTCTAAGGGTTACATAGCCTCCTAAATCAATATAATGCTATGCAACCCAGACGTGCAGAACGAGACTCCTTCGTTTAAAAGGGGCCTTAGTAATTTAGAGATAAGAGTTATTAGATGACCAGCAAAAGTAAAAGTAGTATTGACACAGCTAGAAAAAAACAAGTGAAAAATGACCAAAGACCAAGTGAAAAAATGATTTTTAGCCCAAAATGAGTAAAGTGCAATCATAAAAAAATGCCCCTGAAGGTGTACATAGCTTTTAAAGGGATTATCCAACACTATTTAATGCCCCCCATAGGCTGGGCCCTACTTACCTGGCTCCCCGCACCGCCGCAGCTGCTTCTCCCTGTGCACAGATGAAAACATCCCGGGGGGGGGGGGAGCAGCCAATGGCAGGCCTCCCTAGCATTGCCCTGCCTGCCATTGGCTGCTCCCCCTCCACCGGATGTTTTCATCCACGCACGGGGAGAAGCAGGTAAGGCGGAGTAGGGACATGAAGCGCCGTGTGGGCCAGTTAAGTATATTCATTGTGAGGCATATGGGGGGCATTTAATAGTCTTGGGTCACCCCTTTAAAGGTGTTCTCTTGGACTCAACAATTCATGATCCATCCTTAGAATAGGTCATCAATATCAGATCATCAGGGGTTTGACTCCCAGAACCCTTGCCAATAAGGCTGCTTTCACATCGGCATTTTCCTTCCAGATCACATATATGTAGGATCTCAAAAGCAGAGGAAAACGCTTCAGTTTTGTCCCCATTCATTGTCAATTGGGACAAAAATGAACGGAACGGAGTGCACCAGAATGCACTCTGTTTCGTTGCGTTACCATTACGCACACAAAAGCAGTGTGGGTCCGTCATGTTCATTTGGAATATAATATAACCAGATCCATTTTGAACGGATGCAGACGGTTGTATTATGTACCGGATACGTTTTTGCTGAACCCATGACGGATCCAGCAAAAACACAGATGTGAAAGTAGCCTAAGGCCGCATTCAGAATGCAGATGCAAAAATGCGGAACCGCAATACTACGGGTGCCGCCAGGCGTGTGTTCCGCAAATTGCCAGGCGCCCCGTTCAAAATGCCTATTCTTGTCCGCTGTTTCCTTTTTCCTTGTGTCCGTGAAAAAACTCATGTCTCCGTGATTTTTTGTGCTGTTGGTACTTGAGTAGATTATTTGGTGGTAATTTTCAGCATTTTACAGCTCACAGTAAATGGTGGCAATGTGTTCTGATCAATATAATGAGCTCTAGAAAAACATTACTTATAATCCTTATCATACATTATGCTTTCCAATTTGTCCGTAGAAAATGTTGGGATAAATTGTCCAGAAAAAAGAAAAATTCTGATTGGCAACCCTGAACCTCACTGATCATACACTTATATATTATAAACTGTGGATAGAGGATCGGTGCTTGTTATTGGAGAACGCCTTTGACCCATTAAGTATCAAATAAAAAAACACCGAAAACAACAATAAATACCCACCACAACATTTACTTGTAATACAAAATCTTTATTCAATATGATATGACTACAGAAAAATATTTTAAAACATGATTAAATCAAGGACAGTGGGTATACCTCGGATAAGGAACCAACAAGGAACGTGACGGGAGTCATCTACCCACAACACAGGTATGGAAGAAAATTTACCTTTGAATAATATACATCAAGTTTTCCTAAACTGCAAGTATGTCTTCCAGTAACATTGGCCACTGCCATTAATACAAATCAGAGGTAAACTTGCAGTTGGATAAGGGATAACAATCAAAATCCATCATGTGTATTTACTACCTGTGTGCGAGAGACGAGCCCCGTCACGTCCACCACCCGACGCCGTTTCGCCTCAAAAGGCTTCTTCTGGGGATCTTTACTCACTATCATAGAACCTCCTTTTATAATCAACTTGATAAGATAAACATACTCCAGCTGTTACCTTTGTCCAATCAAGCACCATACCACACCGCTATACACATGCAATATAGCGCGCGCTCCAGCACTCCAAAACGAGGCTTGAGGCGCACGCCATCAGCGGAAGGAAGACCTCACATCCACTCACAATGAGGCTTGGGACGCACCAATCGCAATGACCGGTCACATGACGTAACTGACATGGTGATGCGTTCCAAAGTGGAACGCATGATTGATCACCACACAGCCCGATATAATGCTCGCCCACACTTCAAGGTAAGGGTTTAAAGCCTTTTAAAATGCACCTCAAAACAAGAAGAAGCATTACATTAAACATCAATAGGATTCGGAGCACTAAGGCCAAAGTAATCCATCACCTGACAGGTCAACATGGTCGTGCGCTCCAACCTGAAGCGCACGATGTGGTATAATACCACATAACGACAAACGCCAAAGGCGGTAAAATGCCGTATCATGGCAGCACTGGTCTGCATAGATACATACAAAAAGCCTGTTACTCCTACACACTCCTATCTACCCTAAAGTGCTAAGTAAGTATTTGCATGTCCATAATAAATATGAAAATAAAAACAAATATAAATTCATTAGTGTAGTGCAATCCAAGTGATACAGTAATATCAATTCATAAGAATAGATTACAACCACATATCGATGTGGTATTGACATGATAAAGATGCGCAAAAAACAAACATGATTACATTAATATACAAGTGCCATGCAGTGATAAAGTGCGAAGGGAAGAACATTTGTTCATATTAGGACATAAACTCATTGATATATGCAACAGAGTCCTAGATAGTGTTGTTAAAATAGCCTCTTCTTCAAAGTAGGTGCCAGTTCATACTGCATAATTACAATCCCAAAAGGAATTATAATAATCCCTCAAATGTGGATGTGAGTCCATGGTAACACAACCTGAAATACATCAAAGAAAAATAGAAGGTAAAAATTGTTAAAAATAATTAAAAACAACATTTTTTTTCTCTTCTCTCGCCATTAGATCTTCCATGTTGTGTTTTTAATTATTTTTAACAATTTTTACCTTCTATTTTTCTTTGATGTATTTCAGGTTGTGTTACCATGGACTCACATCCACATTTGAGGGATTATTATAATTCCTTTTGGGATTTAATCATGTTTTAAAATATTTTTCTGTAGTCATATCATATTGAATAAAGATTTTGTATTACAAGTAAATGTTGTGGTGGGTATTTATTGTTGTTTTCGGTGGTTTTCTATGTAAATCTGTACCCCCACTTGCCTCAGCGGCATTATTCCATGTGTCCGCAGTTGTGTTGTAGGAGTATACCATTAAGTATCAAGCCTATTATGGCTTTAAGGCCCACAGACGTCTCCAGTTTTTTCTTTTTTTGGGGAAGACTGTAAGAAAAAACAATTTCTGCTATTGATATTGTGTTCCTTTTATTCCATAGATCTGTGTGATTACAGTGGTCTAAATATGTGTAGTCTCTTGAAAAAAAAAAGTTTTTTATGTTCCTGCATTCAGAGAGCCATCATTTTTTATATTTTTTTCCCTGGATGTAGTTGTATGAGGGCTTTTTTTGTGCCATTTTGGGGCACTTATTGATTACAGGAAATTGTTTGGGGAACTTATTGATTAAAATGTACCTGAACCTTCAGATAAACTTTATGAAAATCTTTTCTTAATGGGATGGAAATCATTTTTGCAATGTACTATAATTTTAAATCTTTAAAAAATTTTTTTTCACTTTTCCTTGCGAAATAGGCACCTAAAGTTCAGATTTCACATTTTGCAATCCGCGCACACTCACTACTTTGCTAAAAGCCTACATATCATATCAGTGCAGACTTCAAGCAGAGTGGAGCGAGCACAGAGCAGGACCTTGCATAGCACATCACTCCTCCTGTCTGTGCCCGCTCTGCTAAAGCCTGACATAGCACATCTATGCCAAACTTTATTGGAGAGCAGGGCTAATACTGTAATGGGGAGCCGGCGGCGCGCTTCCCCTCTGTTGCGCTGCCGGTCTCCCAAGCGCTCGATGGAGCGAGGGCGCAGGAAGCGTCCTCGTCTCCATGGCAACGCACTTAGGGGAGGACCCCGGCGCGCTATCTGAGACAGCGCACCCGGCGTCCTCCGCGCCCCCTGGACAACGAGCAGGCAGGGGCATCTGAGCGCTGTTCTGGGCAACCAGCACTCAGACTATTTTTATATTTATAGTTTATAAGGTCATGTGGCGCTGGCCACGCCACATGACCAGATATTTGCAGATTTGAGCGCTGGTCGCGCTTGGCCAGCGCTCATTATGCAAATTAGGTCATGTGACGCTGGGCACGTCGCATGACCTTTTAGAGGGTTATTTAAACAGGCAGCCTGTTGCCACAGGTTGCCTGTGATTGGTTCTCCTTTGATCAGTGCTTGTTTGATCTTTGCTGTATTGGATTATTTTGGTATTTCGGATTTGGACTTGGACTTTGACTATTCTCTCGCTTGACCCTTGGTATTTGACGTGACCTCCTGTGTTTGACCTGGCTTGGTTACTATTCTTGTATTGTGTTTGTACCGTCTGTGTTTGTCTCTCCCTGTGTTCCCCTTTCCCTCCCTGCGCACTTACGTAGTATAGGGACCGCCTCCAAGTTACTGTGTTGCCGCCTAGGGCTTCTACTGTAAGTAGGAAGGGAAAGTGGTGGGGTTCAGTACAGGGCTCACTATCCCTGTTCCCCACATGACAGAATCACAGGCCGTACCACATGGAGCAGTTGCGAGTTCTCATGGACCAGGTTCAGGGAATGGCTCAGATGAACCAGAACCTGGCCAAGAGGCTCCAACATCAGGAGCAGTTACAAACTGTACCAGTAACGGCTCGCTCCACATCTAATCCTATTATTGAACCCCGTGTTAAGTTGCCGGATCGGTTTTTGGGGGACCAATAAACCTTCCGTTCCTTTAAGGAGAGTGTGAAGTTGTATTTTCGTTTATGTCCACACTCCTCGGGTTCTGAGCAGCAGCGGGTAGGAATCATTATTTCCTTGCTGTAAGGTGATCCGCAGGAGTGGGCATTTTCGTTACCTCCTGACTCCCCGAGCTTGTTGACTGTGGAGGCGTTTTTTCAGGCCTTAGGTCTTTTATATGAGGAGCCTAACTTAGCTGCAGTAGCTGAAACTCAGCTCAGGGACATTCGGCAGGGTAACCGGCCAGTCGAGGATTATTGCGCAGAATCTAGAAAGTGGTGTGTTTCCTCGGGGTGGAATGACCCAGCTTTGAGAAGCCAGTTTAGGGTGGGGTTATCCGACCATCTTAGAGATCTTCTAGTTAGTTACCCTACTCCTGACACCTTAGAGGCGACCATGTCTTTAGCGATCAAAATGGATCGACGGGTGAGAGAAAGACAGAGAGAACGTTCATCTGCTCCTCAGGTTGTCATCCTGCCCAAAGCTCCTCTTCAGAGTCCACCTCCTATCAGGATCCCGGAGGAGCCCATGCAGTTGGGAGGAACTTTGAGAGATCAGAGACGTTTGAAAGGAGCCTGTTTCTACTGCGGTGAGATGGACCACTGGCTCCAACAGCGCCCGAAACTCCCACACTCTAAAAGGTTTTCTGCCGGTAGTAAGGTAATCCCATCGGTGGTAAGAAAGAAGATTTTATTACCTCCTTTTATTATCTCCATTGCGTATAACCAATTTAGGGGGTCTGGTAAAGCTTTTGTTGACTCTGGTTCTGCCGCTAATTTTATTGATTTTGACTTTGTACAATCTGTGGGTATACCGATGATTCCTTTAAGGGAGGTCATTCAAATTATCGCACTTGACTCCACTCCTTTGAATAATGGAAGAGTGGAGTTTTGTACTCCCAACGTGACCCTAACTGTTTGGATTTCGCATTCTGAAAATTGTGCCTTTCTGGTTTTAAAGAATTTACCTGCCAACCTAGTTCTTGGTCTACCTTGGTTAAAGGATCACAACCCTGTGATCAATTGGTCGGTAGGTGAATTGGAGAAGTGGGGACTTAATTGTATCAAATGTTGCAAATCAGTATTGCAGTTTGGAGGTACCACTGAGTCTCTCTTTTCGCCTGAGTATTTCAAAGATTTTTTGGACGTCTTTTCCATGTCCAAGACTGAGTTCCTCCCTCCTCACCGGCAATATGATTGTGCCATTGACATCATTGAGGGATCCAAATATCCCAAGGGCCATATCTATAATCTCTCAACTCCTGAACGTCAGTCCATGAGGGATTATCTTAAAGAGAGTTTAGCCAAGGGTCACATCCGGCCTTCAGTTTCTCCCATGGGGGCAGGATTTTTCTTTGTCGGTAAGAAGGATGGAGGATTGAGACCTTGTATAGATTACAGGGAACTTAACAAAATCACTGTTAAGAACAGGTACCCGCTGCCCCTTATTCCAGACTTACTGAACCAGGTCCAAGAAGCCTGCTGGTTCCCTAAGCTGGATTTAAAGGGAGCTTATAATTTGATTAGAATCAGAGAAGGGGATGAGTGGAAGACAGCCTTCAATACCCCAGAGGGGCACTATGAGTATTTAGTGGTGCCCTTCGGGCTAAGTAATGCGCCTGCTGTCTTCCAAAATTTTGTTAATGACATTTTCAGACCTTTTATTGGAAGGTTCATGATTGTCTATATCGATGACATCCTAATTTTTTCTGCTGACTGGGAGTCTCACGTTTCTCACACCAGGCAAGTGCTGGAGGTGTTGCGTGAAAACAAATTATTTGTTAAAGGGGAAAAATGTATCTTTGGCATCCAAGAGGTGGCCTTTTTAGGTTATATTCTGACCCCTTTTTCCTTCAAAATGGACCCAGCTAAGGTGCAAGCCATTCTGGATTGGGTGTGACCTTCCTCTCTGAAGGCGCTCCAGCTATTTTTAGGGTTCGCAAATTTCTTGGCTGCTACTTCGTCTGATCTTACATCTGAGATCTTGGCAGGACAGCATCTTGCTCCCACTGGTACCCCCAATGACAAATTATTTGTGCCGGTTCATTTGCGTTTGCGACTACTGGGTAAGTGCCATAACTCTGTTTTGTGTGGACATCCTGGTATCAATACCACCAAGGAGTTAGTCTTTTTGGTGGCCATCGATCTCCAGAGATGTTCAGGCTTTTGTAACTGCGTGCAACACTTGTGCCAGGTCCAAGAATCCCAAGACACGGCCTATGGGTGAGTTATGTCTACTACCCATACCTACTAGACCATGGTCACACCTGTCCATGGACTTTATCATGGATTTGCCTTGTTCTGAGGGTAAAACTCTGATTTTAGTTGTGGTTGATAGATTCAGCAAAATGTGTCATTTTATTCCGTTGTGTAAACTACCCTCTGCTAAGACCTTGGCTTCTGTATTTATGGATCACATTGTTAAACTGCATGGTATTCCGGAAAATATTGTGTCTGACAGGGGTGTGCAGTTTGAGTCCAAGTTCTGGAGGGCCTTCTGTTATAAGATTGACATTTCCCTGTCTTTTTCGTCAGCCTTTCATTCGGAGACCAATGGTCAGATGGAACATCTTAATCAATCCGTTGAGCAATTCCTCAGGTGCTATGTTGCAGATAACCAGCATGTGTGGGCCAGGTTCCTGTCTCTGGCCGAGTTTGCTATTAATAACCGTGTGAATTCATCCTCTGGGGTATCGCCGTTCTTCTGTAACATGGGTTTTCATCCGCGCTTTGGTTCCTTTTCTTCATCTTCTTCAGTGGTCCCAGAGGCCAATGTTTTCTCTCAGGAACTATGCACAGTTTGGGCACAGGTTCAGTCGAACCTGGAAAAGGCCCAAGGGATTCAAAAGACTAAGGCTGATAAAAGACGTTCTAAGGTTGTGGATTTCAAGGTGGGGGACAAGGTATGGTTATTTACTAAAAATTTACACATGAAGGTACCGTATAAGTTTGCGCCTCGCTTCATTGGGCCATATAAAATATCCAAGGTGACTAATCTGGTGTCTTTTAGGTTGTGTTTACCTGTCTCGCTGCGCATACATAATGTATTTCATATTTCTTTGCTTAAACGTTATGTTGCTCCCGTTGGTCCTGAGGAACAGTCTCCGCCTCCGGTTGAGGTGGCAGGACAAATGGAGCATGAAGTTGCTAGGATCGTTGATGTAAGGAAGGTTCGGAATTCCTTCCAGTATCTCGTACATTGGAAGGGGTTCGGTCCGGAGGACAGGTCTTGGGTACCTCTGAGCAGGATGCATGCTGACGCACTTATCAGGAGGTTTCATCAGCAGCATCCTGAAAAGCCGGTTCCTCTATTTAAGGGTCTGGTGGCCCCTCGTGAAGGGGGGGTACTGCAACGGGGAGCCGGCGGCGCGCTTCCCCTCTGTTGCGCTGCCGGTCTCCCAAGCGCTCGATGGAGCGAGGACGCAAGAAGCGTCCTCGTCTCCATGGCGACGCACTTAGGGGAGGACCCCGGCGCGCTATCTGAGACGCCCCGGCCCGGCGTCCTCCCGCCCCCTGGACAAAGAGCAGGCGGGGGCATCTGAGCGCTGGTCTGGGCAACCAGCACTCAGACTATTTTTATATTTATAGTTTATAAGGTCATGTGGCGCTGGCCACGCCACATGACCAGATATTTGCAGATTTGAGCGCTGGTCACGCTTAGCCAGCGCTCATTATGCAAATTAGGTCATGTGACGCTGGGCATGTCACATGACCTTTTGGAGGGTTATTTAAACAGGCAGCCTGTTGCCACAGGTTGCCTGTGATTGGTTCTCCTTTGATCAGTGCTTGTTTGACCTTTGCTGTATTGGATTATTTTGGTATTTCGGATTTGGACTTTGACTATTCTCTCGCTTGACCCTTGGTATTTGACGTGACCTCCTGTGTTTGACCTGGCTTGGTTACTATTCTTGTATTGTGTTTGTACCGTCTGTGTTTGTCTCTCCCTGTGTTCCCCTTTCCCTCCCTGAGCACTTACGTAGTATAGGGACCGCCGCCAAGTTACGGTGTTGCCGCCTAGGGCTTCTACTGTAAGTAGGAAGGGAAAGTGGTGGGGTTCAGTACAGGGCTCACTATCCCTGTTTCCCACGTGACAAATACAGTCAGGAGCAGTGATGCGTGGTTCTGCCTGTACTGTACTCAGTGCGGCCCAAGTGGAATCCGTACTCCCCTACACCGCCGACGTGTCAGTGGAGTACGAGTGTACGGATTGCAAAGCTTGATGAGCAACTGAACTTCAAGTGACTATTTAGCAAGGAAAAGTAAAAAATAAATAAATAATAATTAAAGTACATGAAAACATTTCCATCGCCTTTAGAATAAGTTGTAATAAAGTTTATCTTAAAGGGGTTGTGCAGCGATTTATATTGATGACCTATCCTCTGGATATGTCATCAATATCTGACCGGTGGGGGTCCAACACCCAGCACCCCCGTCGATCAGCTGTTTGAAGAGGAGTCGGGGCTCCTTGCGAGTGCTGCTTTCTGTTCATTACACTGAACTTTGTCTCGGAAGTACAGTGTAATACAAGTACTCGCTCCATTCACTTGAATGTACCAAGCACTTGTAATTACACTAAGCCACTGCTCTGGAGGAGAGGATACGTAGTGTAATGACCAGAAGGCCGTGCTCGCATGGAACGCTGCTTCCTTGTCAAACAGCTGATCGACGGAGATGCTGGGTGATGGACCCCCCATGGATCTGGTATTGATGACCTATCCTATCAATATAAATCACTGAACAATCCCTTTAAACTGTACCTAAATGTTCACATTTAATATTTTAGGGTGATGGGGGAAAAAGTAGCACATCAACGACTATAACAGGAGTGCTGTTTTCATCAAAAGTTTTTAGTCCCACTAGGGGACTTCACAATGCGACTGTTTGATAATGCTTAGTATACATGGCATACCAAAGCAGTTTATAGCCTGAGTGTAAAACTTACAGATAATCTATTAGGCCATGCCATGGCAGACCTGGAGACCTTTATCGGCAGACCGCGATTGTGCTTGGGGGGCAGAGGGGAGTAGGGACTATTGCTCACTCATTGTGTAATTGGCAGCATTTTTACATGGGGCAGTTGTCGGGAATGAGCGTTCATACGAACATTCGTTCTCCATAATCGTCCCGATCCTTGGCTCATGTAATAGGGCCCTTAGTCCATTACTGCTATACTACACTATTACACATAGCCTCTGTATACCTGTGCCTTCCCTTTATATAGATAGATAGATATAGAAAGAAGGCTGGTATAACATGGGCACACCAGGGATATATATATATATATATATATATATATATATATATATATATATATATGTATATATACACCAGCCTTCTTTGTTCCATATTATACTAAACTTCCATTGCAAACTTTAAAAAAAACCTGAGTAATTTTGTGCATAATTGAAGCAAAACCTTTGCAGACACCATATAAGGCACAGGCATACTACATGTGGTTATATAGTGGTGTTAACCAGCACATTGAGGACTGTATGGTGGGCCATGGTAAAGTGGGTATGGTCAAATTTGCATTGGTTTGTTAAAATTTGGGTGTTCCCAATAATACCACTATACAGTAGAGTAGTGAAAAGCTAATGGTGGCCATACTCCATAAATAGCTGTAGGATGATAGCGATCACTCCAGCCCCCATACAAAATATGTTCTCTATGGCAAGAGGGATGAAGACACTGCCACACTGTCACAAACGTTCCTGCATCAGGTTGCAGGTGTTCGGCTAGGCTTTCAAAAGTGACATAATTTGACATGTTTTCCTCTTGGTTTGGTTGCTGTTTACCACACCCCTTCCCCTCAGCTGTTGTGGGTGTGGTGATTATCTTCCCCTATTTATCCCTTCCTCTCCCAGTATTCCTTGCGGTTTATACTTTCTGCTTACTTTGTTGTGTGTGGTGTTGTTCTCGGCTGAGATCCGGTTGCTGCAATATCTGCATTAAGATAAGTGTCATTTTCCCTATTGTGTTTATCCTACTTTTCCAAGTTGTGGTTTTGCCTTCTGGAGTCTCCTATTCGTTCGTCCGTCCTCTTGGAGGAACGGGTTGACTTATTCCTCTGTCACTAACTGCAGGGTTCTATAGGGTGAGTTTGTTATTAGGTACCTGTGTATGAACTCTCCTACAACTAAGGCCTGTTCATACTGGTAGTCAGTCAGGGCCTAGTTTCAGGGTTCCCTGCAGGAGGTGACCATTTCCCTTGTTTGGTCTTTTCCCTTCCCTCTTACGCTTGGTGTGGCTATTCCCCCCCACACCAGAGCATGACATAGACACCTCTGTTCTCCTCTTGTGAACAAAGAATTGGGCATTTCAAAGCCTAACTATCCAACTACCTGACCTGTTTTTCCTTGACACCTGCTATCGGGGAAAGGTTAGGACATCATCAGTTGTGGGGACACCACCATTGGTTCCCTAGCGTTCCCTTCAAAAATTACAGATGACTGGGTGAAGGACAGGGAAAATGTAACTAGAAATTTTTCCTCTCCACCAGTTTTGTTTGTGATAATCTTGTGCTTATTCAGGATTGTTATCGTTCAGCTAATAGAGCTGTAGCTGCCTTCTCTCCCATCAATTCCGTGGATGCCATCTACCCGGTTATTTCATAGAACTCATTGATGGGATTATCCATCTCCCATTTGTACTCCTGTCACAATGTGAAGGTGGAAACAGGCAATCTCCCATGTGTTCTCGTTGTCTATTATTAATCAAATGAAGAAGGTGACAGCCACCCGCTGAACCTGCAGTCCCTTCCTAAAATGAACTGGATTTGGAAGAGAAAATCACATCTTGCACAACTTACGTTCCGTGCAAACTAGGTATTCCATATGGTCTGGCCATATGGTACCTCCATAAAACTTTATATTCTCCTCTAGGAGAAATGCCAATGTTTTACTTCTCGGATTTTGTAAGTATCCAAGAGAAGAAGTCTCTGAATGCATCTATAAAATCAGAAGCACACAAATCAGCACATATCAGAATACAGATGTATATTATGGATCCATGAGACATTCATCTGAAACGTCAGTGAGTGTGGGCCCTTAGAATTATTAAATTGAGTAATTTTTCAGTACAAGTGGTGGTTGGGCTCAGCAGAAGAAAACACTCAAATCTTCTGCTGTCTTCTTTCATAAGACTTCCTATTGAGATCCATTCTTTTTGATATGATAAACTATACGTAAGAAATTTCTTGAGGGACAAGTTGCGGCAGCCAATTTTTAGACATATGCTGTGCTCCTTAAAACCAATTTAAAGGGGTTGTCAGAGCTGAACCCGGACATACACAGGATTTCACCCAGGCAGCCTGCCTGACAACAGCATCGGAGCATTTCATGCTCCGATGCGCTCCCTTGCCCTGCACTGGATCGCGCATGGCAAGGGCTCTTTTATTTACAATAACACACTGCCGGACAGAGGCTTCCACCCAGCAGTGTGTTCGGTGACGTCACCGGCTCTGATGGGCCGACTTTAGCGCTGCCCTAGCCGCTTTACTGGCTAGGACAGCGCTAAAGCCCGCCCATCAGTGCCTGTGACGTCACTGGGCTCACTGCTGGGCGGAAGCCTCCGCCTGGCAGAGCCCGGTTCTGGATTGCAAGGTTGTCATAACCTTTGAAAATGAGCACTGTACTATATAATGTGATGGAAAAATGAATCAAGACAGCAAAAAAGGCAATATGGACAATCACAATACATTAAAGGAAATCTGTCACATCATATGAGTGTATTAAGCTAAAAGTATGACTGTGTTCAATAAAGTACCTTGTTTACTGCTGTAGTCTTTATTCTTTTTTCTGACTTTCAGTTTTTATATAATTTCCGTTTTTCTCATATGTAAATTTCAGGTGAAGGAGCCCAGAGGGGCGTTACTATCGATAAACTGAGCCCAGTAACGCCCCCTCCTGTGCCCAGCCCGCCTTCTTACTTGTATAATTCACTCCTCTTCAGGGCTTGAGTAACGGCCACATTTGCATACTTGGCCTCCGCCCCCCCTCAGCATCGGCACGGCAGCTCTAAAAACTACACCTCTAGCTGCCTGCCGCTCTCCTCCGAAATCTCGCGCAGGCGCAGTACCGCCCGCTGCCAGCTATCAGCAGAGGAGAGCGGCAGGCAGATGAAGGTGTAGTTTTTAGAGCTGCCGTGCCGATGCTGAGGGGGGGCGGAGGCCAAGTATGCAAATGTGGCCGTTACTCAAGCCCTGAAGAGGAGTGAATTATACAAGTAAGAAGGCGGGCTGGGCACAGGAGGGGGCGTTACTGGGCTCAGTTTATCGATAGTAACGCCCCTCTGGGCTCCTTCACCTGAAATTTACATATGAGAAAAACGAAAATTATATAAAAACAGAAAGTCAGAAAAAAGAATAAAGACTACAGCAGTAAACAAGGTACTTTATTGAACACAGTCATACTTTTAGCTTAATACACTCATATGATGTGACAGATTTCCTTTAATAAGTGCCTTGTATTAACTTTCTCTACATGATAAATGCCACTTACTGAAGTGAGACAACCCCTTTTAACTGTTGTTCTTGCTGGTGGCAGCTGCTTGCTATGGTCTTATCACATACAGACGCCCACTCTCACCTCTTTTCTTCACAAGTAGTATACAGATCTACATCACTACTGCGCGACACTTCTGACATTATAAACTTAGAGAAGAAAAGCAAAGGGAGGAATGCCTTATTCAGAGTCTCTTCAGTAAGCGTTGCAGGAAGATAATGTGGCCCAAAAGTGCTGAAGGTGGACCCTCAGGTCCTCAGGTAACCGATAGTCCTAGAAAATAAACATGCAATGTCTACAGGGACAGGCTCACAGATATATACATAAGTAGGCCTTAGCATTCCTCATCCTGAATATTATTTTGCATTATGTTTCTTTCAAATTCATCTATTTATGTTCTTACCAGACAAAAGCGTGTAAACCCTTTTTTCGGTGTTAGCATCTTTTTAACAGTAATTTCCTGCTAAGTTACTTCCCCTCCAGAAATCAATTAATTTGCTCCCTTTCAATGCCAGTTGCCTGGTTTGCCATTGTTAAACGTTACATGTCGCTTGTTCTTCCAGTCCCCATTTATAAAATATCTGCTTAGAATTTGTGCCATCAGCAGACGTAAACGCGCAGCTTACAGTGAGTGCTGTTAGTAAGCAAATTAAAAAGCAGTGGACTGAGGACAGCAGCCGGAGGTAGTCCATTAATAACAAATCTCTACGGTCTATCCTCTAGACACTTTTCAAGCCAGTATAGCTCGATTTCCCTAGGCTGCTATCCCTTAATGGATTCAGTAACCTCCTGTGTGACATCCTATTAACAGACTCCCGAAATCTGAATACAAGATTTCCCACAATTTCTACCTTTAGTTTCTACATACATTTATTCAACTTTAGAAATAACTGTAGTACTTAAGCGCAATTGAACTTAAAAAAAAAAAAACTTTGCAAATAGTTTCGCTGAAAAATATATTGTTTTGTGTTTACAATTCTTAAAACTCTTAACCCCTTCAGGACCCTGCCATTTTTCACCTTAAGGACCAGGCCGTTTTTCACCTTAAGGACCCTGCCATTTTTCACCTTAAGGACCAGGCCATTTTTCACCTTAAAGACCCTGCCATTTTTCACCTTAAGGACCAGGCCATTTTTAGCAATTCTGACATGTGTCACTTTATGTGGTGATAACTTTAAAACGCTTTTACTTATCCAGTCCATTCTGAGCTAGTTTTCTTGTCACATATTGTACATTATGACAGTGGCAAATTTGAGTCAAAATATTTGATTTTTATTTATGAAAAAATATCAAATTTACCAAAAATGTTGAAAAATGTGCTAATTTCCAAATTTCAATTTCTCTACTTTTAAAATACATAATGATACCTCCAAAAATAGTTATTACTTTACATTCCCCATATGTCTACTTCATGTTTGGATCATTTTGAAAATGACATTTTATTTTTTTGGGGACATTTGAAGACTTGGAAGTTTTAGAAGCAAATCTTGAAATTTCAAATCACTTTGTGAGGCTTACATAATAGAAACCACCCAAAAATGACCCCATTTTAGAAACTACACCCCTCAAGGTATTCAAAACTGATTTTTCAAACGTTGTTAACTCTTTAGGTGTTCCACAAGAATTAAAGGAGAATGTAGATGAAATTTCATAATTTCACTTTTTAGCCAGATTTTCCATTTTAATCCATTTTTTTACGGTAACAAAACAAGGGTTAACAGCCAAACAAAACTCAACATTTATTACCCTGATTCTGTTGTTTACAGAAACACCCCATTTGTGATCGTAAACTGCTGTACAGGCACACAGCAGGGCGCAGAAGCATATGGTTTTTGGAGGGCAAATTTCAGATTTCCCTGGGATAATTTTAAGTTGTCATGTCACATTTGAAGACCCCCTGATGCACCCCTAGAGTAGAAACTCCAAAAAAGTGACCCCATTTTGGAAATTATGGGATAAGGTGGCAGTTTTTTTAGTACTATTTTAGGGTACATATGATTTTTGGTTGCTGTATATTACACATTTTGTGAGGCAAGGTAACAAAAAATAGCTGTTTTGGCACAGGTATTTATTTTTTGTTATTTACAGCGTTCATTTGACAGGTTAGATCATGTGCTATTTTTATACAGCAGGTCGTTACGGACATGGCAATATCTAATATGTATACTTTTTTATTTATTTAAATTTTACACAATAATATTTTTGAAACAAAAAAAATCATGTTTTAGTGTCTCCATAGTCTGAGAGCCATAGTTTTTTTTTTTTTTTAGTCTATTGACTTAGATAGGGTCTCATTTTTGTGGGGTAAGATGACGGATTGGTACTATTTTGCGATGCATATGACTTTTTGATCGCTTGCTATTACACTTTTTGTGATATAAGGTGACAAAAAATGGCTTTTTTGACACTTTTTATTTTTTTATTTTTTACTGTGTTCACCTGAGGGGTTAGCTCATGTGAGATTTTTATAGAGCAGATTGTTACGGATGTGACGATACCTAACATGTATACTTTTTTTATTTACTTAAGTTTTACACCATAATATCATTTTTGAAACAAAAAAAATCATGTTTAGTGCCTCCATAGTCTGAGAGCCATAGTTTTTTTTTTTTTTTTGGGGGGGCGATTGTCTCAGGTAGGGGCTAATTTTTTGTGGGATGAGGTGACTGTTAGATTGGTACTATTTTGGGGTGCGTATGCCTTTTTGATTGCTTGGTGTTGCACTTTTAGTGATGTAAGGTGACAAAAATGTTTTTTTTTAAGCACACTTTTTATTTTATTTTTTTACGGTGTTCACCTGAGTGGTTAGGTCATGTGATATTTTTATAGAGTCGGTCGTTATAGACGCGACGATACCAATATATGTCTGTTTTTCTTTTTTTTTTCTTTTTCTTTTTTTACAATTTTTTTTCAATTTATTTTTTTATTATGGAAAACATTTTTTTTTACTTTTTATTTTTGTCAGACTCTGGGACTTCAACTTCTGGGAGTCTGATCCCCTCTTCAATGTATTACAATTCATTGTGTTATAGTTTTTTTTTTTACACCGTTTCCTTTGCGTTAAAACTGACCTGTTCATTTTATTCTCTGGGTTAGTACAATTACAATGTTAAAGACATTTTGATACTTTTTAGCAGTTTTGCACACATAGCAGTTTAACAACCCTAACTTTTTATTTGCTGAACTAGGAAAATAATTTTTTTGCAGCATTTTTGTTGAGACACAAGACTGGTTATTAATTCATTTTTTTTTAACCCTTTCCCAACATCCGCTGTTCATGTATGGCATATATTGGGTATTTAAAGAGCTGAGCAGGTGCCATAGCTGCTGGCAGTGGCATTGATTGGTGCCGACCTTTACATAACTTCGGCTCATTCATTGCCAGTCTAAATCTATGCCAGCAAAGGAGATTCTGAACATTTTCTTAGACCTAGCACAAGCGGGGAAAAGCTGCAGATTGCGGCACAAATAACCTGGCCTATATCAATGACCCCCATAATATTTTCTGCCTGGAGGTCATGAATATGTACATTTTATCATTATTTTTATTTTTCATTTTCCTTCTGTAACTGGGGTATACTCCTGATCTATTGCACTAGCTGTAAACCTGTGCCATACATAACAATGGCATGCATTTTAACCCCTTCTAGACCCAGCCAGTTTTCACCTAGGTGACCAAGCCTATTTTTGCAAATGGCGTGTTGCTTTATGTAGTAATAACTTGCTTTTACTTAACTATGCGATTCTGAGACTGTTTTTTAATAACATACTTTTAGCATTTGGGTGAATATGTTTTACCTCTATTTAATTTTAAAAAATCCCAAATTTACAGAAAATGTGGAAGAATTTGCAGTTGGAATTTAAATTTCTCTGCTTTTAAGACAGATACCTTATAAAATGTAACTATTAACTGTAACGGGAGGTCGGCGACGCGCTCCCTCCGTGCAGGGCCGCCAGACCTCTCCGCCCCCCTAGAGACGAGCAGTAGGGAATTGAAGTGCTGGTCTGGTCAGCCAGCACTTCATCAGTTAATTATCTTTTGGGTTTTTGTAAACTTTGCATATTGTTTTGGCAGCAATACTCCGCCTCAGGTCATGTGATGCTGGCCACATCACATGATCCTGGGCGGGCTATTTAAAGATGGCAACTGCCTAGCAAGTTGCCTGTTATTGAAGTTCCTTCCTTGCAGTGCTGTGCGTATTTCTACTTGTGACCTGCCGTATTACCTGACCTATTGCTTGTGACCTCGACCTTGCTTTTGCCTCATCCTCGGATCCTGACGTACTCTCCTGGTTTGACCTTTTGTTTGCCTGACTATTCGACTATTGTGTCTGGTTTTTTCGATGTCCGTTTGTTGTTCTCCCTTCCCTGCACCCTCACGTAGCAGAGTAGGGTTTGCCGTCCAGTTGCTCCCCTTCGACCTTTAGCCTTGGGTGTGGCAAATAGGCAGGGACAGAGGTGGGGTTAAGTCAGGGTGCACTTCACCCCCGTGTTCCTGTCGTGACAGAATAACAGACCCAAACATTTATGGATCAGTTATGAGCACTTACTGACCAAGTGCATAACATGGCGCAAATGATTCAGGACTTGGCTGAAAGGCTCCAATTTCACCAGCAGCAGCAGACCACCCCTGTGGCTGCTCCTATGGTTCCCAGTACCTCTCTGGAACCTCATGTCAAGCTCCCCGATCGTTTTTCTGGGGATCGCAAGGCTTTCCGCATATTTTAGGAAAGCTTTAAGCTTTATTTTGAGTTGTGCCCAAACTCCTCGGGACCTGACCTGAGGTAAAAATTCTCTGCTGCAGGGTGACCCGCAGGAGTGGGCTTTTTCCTTGCCCCGTGACTCCCCCTGTCTGCAGTCGGTGGAGGCTTTATCCAGGCCCTAGGACTGTTGTATGAGGAGCCTGGCTTAGCCACGGTGGCGGAGACTCAACTAAGGGACATTCGGCAGGGTAACCGTCCAGTAGAGGATTATTGTGCCAAATTCAGGAAGTGGTGCATTTCCTCTAATTGGAATGATCCTGCATTAAGGAGTCAGTTTAGACGGGGGCTCTCTGATCAGCTTAAGGACCTCCTGGTTAGTTACCCTACCCCTGAGTCATTAGAGGAGACTATGACGCTAGCCATTATGACGTGTCAGGGAGAGGCAGAAGGAATGCTCAACTCTCTTTCCGGTGGTCGTTCTTCCAGAGACTACTCTTCAAACTTCATCTCCTGGCATGATCCCTGAAGAACCAATGCAACTTGGAGCCACCCTGAGGGAGCAGAGACGATTAAAGGGGGTCTGCTTCTACTGTGGAGACAAGAACCATTGGCGTCAGCAATGTCCCAAACTTCCTCCTTCCAAGAGATCATCCTCAGTTGTTAAGGTACTTCCAACTGTGGTAAGGAAAAAAATCTTATTACCTTGTGTAATTTCCTTCGATCAGTCCAGAGGATCTGGGAGGGCTTTCATTGATTTAGGTTCGGCATGCAATTTTATTGATTTTGAGTTTGCTCAATCCTTGGGTGTCCCTTTGGTTTCCCTTAAAGGGGTATTCTCATCTTGCTAATTCATCCTCACCTGCAGCCAGCTCTGCCGTTCACTTCCTGGTTTCCTGCTTCTAAGGCTGGGTGGGCTTAGGCAGTTTGAGTGAAGGGCTGCCACGCCTCCTTATGACCACACTGAGAACTCAGTTCTTGCGTGCTCGTTCATGTGGATAGTCCTATGCCCTTCATATGGTGTCCCCAAGCATCTCATGCCCTCCATATGGTTGTCCACAAGTGTGACATGCTCTTCATATTGTCCCTAAGTGTCCCATACACCATATAGTTGTCAACAAGCCTCCCTCAACTATTCCTGCGCTCTCCTTCTGGCTCATATAACCCCCTGATGATGATTATTATGATAAATACATTCGTTGGTGGATTAGTGGATAATTTCATACCATTCACTGACATAGGATGTCGGGTACTCCTGGGGCTCACTTACACAGCAGAAACGTCCTCTGTTATCTCCGCCGCTCGCTGGGATCGCCGCACTGCATACAGAGCATGCGCGGCTCTGTATCAGACACGGCAAGGAAGAATGAACATACGCGCATGCGTGGCTGCGTGCGTGTTCGCGATTCAAGGAGCGGCCGCCTGGGTGAAAGAAATAGTGTGGTCTGCGCATGCATGGCCCTAGAATCGGCCCTGGAGCAGTGGCCATATCTATGGGTAACAAGAAGTAAACAATGAGGTAGGAGGGGTAGGTTTATCTCTAAAGTAGGGCAAAATAAATAATAGAAACTATTTACAAAAATAATCTATGGCACCATTGTGCCAGCATAAAACATGATCTTCAAGATGAGAATACCCCTTTAAGGAGACTATCCCGATCATAGCACTTGACTCCACCCCTCTTAATAGTGGCGGAGCTGAATTTTGTACTTCTGAGGTCACTTTGATGGTGGGAATCCATCATGTTGAAACCTGTTCGTTTTTGGTTTTAAAGAATTTGCCTGTCGACCTGGTACTTGGGTTACCTTGGTTACAGAGTCATAACCCGGTAATTAATTGGGCATCAGGGGAATTGGAGAGGTGGGGACCAAATTGTATAAATTGTTGCAAGTCTGTTTTGCAGTTAGGTCTTACCGGTAAATCCACAAGTTTGCCTGAGTATTTTGAGGATTTTCTAGATGTATTTACTATGTCTGAAACAGATTTTCTTCCCCCCCACTGTCAGTATGATTGCACCATCGAAATTATTGAGGGGTCCAAATATCCTAAGGGCCAGATTTATAATCTCTCAACACCAGAGCGTCAGGCTATGAGAGATTACCTCAAGGAGAGTCTGGCCAAGGGAGATATCCGACCTTCGGTCTCTCCCATGGGTGCTGGGTTCTTTTTTGTGAGCAAAAAGGATGGTGGGTTGAGACCTTGCATCGATTATAGAGAGCTCAACAAAATTACTCTTAAGAACAGGTACCCTTTACCTCTCATTCCTGACTTGCTGAATCAGGTTCAGGGTGCCTATTGATTTACCAAGCTGGATCTGAAGGGGGCGTACAACCTAATCAGAATCCGTGAGGGGGATGAATGGAAAACCGCTTTTAACACTCTGGAGGGTCATTATGAGTATCTAGTAATGCCTTTTGGGTTAAGTAATGCTCCTGTGGTTTTTCAAAATTTTGTTAATGACATTTTTAGACCTTTCATTGGCAAATTTATGGTTGTCTATATCGACGATATCCTCATTTTTTTCTGTTGATTGGGAATCTCATATGGCTCATGTTAGACAAGTTCTTGAAGTGTTGCGTGAGAATAAATGATTTATTAAGAGTGAGAAGTGTTCTTTTGGGGTCCAGGAGGTGGCCTTTTTGGGGTATATATTGACTCCCTTTGCGTTCAAGATGGACCCCACCAAGGTGTAGGCTATCCGAGATTGGGTGCGACCTTCATCCCTGAAGGCGCTCCAACGTTTTCTGGGGTTTGCCAACTTTTACCGGAGGTATATAAAAAAAATTTTGGTAATTGTTAAGCCTATCACCGATCTCACCCATAAGGGGGCAGATGTAGTGAATTGGTCTCCGGCTGCTGTGAAGGCTTTTGAGGATCTAAAGAGTTGCTTCTCTAAAGCTCCGGTCCTGATCTAGCCTGATCAGAACAAACCATTTGTGGTCGAGGTAGACGTATCTGAGGACGGTGTGGGGGCCTTATTGTCCCAGGGTTCTTCCACTCTTACCAATCTCAGACCATGTGCCTTCTTCTCCTGCAAATTTTCTCAAGCAGAGAGAAATTACGATATAGGTAATAGGGAGTTACTAGCCATTAAATGGGCATTTGAGGAGTGGCGCCATTTTTTGGAAGGGGCTTTGCATCGGGTTACGGTCTTTACAGACCATAAGAACTTATTATTTCTCAAATCTGCCAAAAGGTTGAATCCCAGACAGGCAAGGTGGGCCTTGTTTTTCACCCGATTTGATTTCTGTGTCACCTTTAGGCCGGGAAGCAAGAATACTAAAGCAGATGCCTTGTCTCGTAGTATTCAGTCATATCAACCGCCTGAGACTCCTCCTGAACCTATTCTACCGGTTGACATTTTTGTGGCTGCGACGTCACCTGACCTGACCAACAAGATACTGGAGGGTCAACATCTCGCTCCAGACGGTACCCCCACTGACAAATTGTTTGTACCTGTTTCGTTGCGTCTTCGTTTGGTGGGTGAGTGTCATAACTCTGTTTTGTGTGGACATCCCGGGATCAATGCCACCAGAGAATTAGTTGCCAGGAATTTTTGGTGGCCTTCCATGTCCAGGGATGTCCAAGCTTTTGTGTCTGCCTGTAGTGTTTGTGCCCGATCTAAGACCCCCAGAATACTACCTATGGGCGAGTTGCAGCCTTTGCCCTTACCAGATAGACCTCGGTTTGGCTCATTCTCCCCATCGTATTCCACTGTACCAGAGATTAAGGGGGTATTTCAGGAACTGTGCACAGTTTGGTCCCGGGTTCAAACAAACCTGGAAAGAGCCCAAGAGGTTCAGAAAAAAAAAAGCGGACAGGAGACGTTCCCAAGGGGTTGAATTCAAGGTAGGGGACAAGGTGTGGTTGTCCACTAAAAACCTGCATCTGAAGGTATCATCCCATAAGTTCACACTCCGGTTTATAGGACCTTATGAGATTATTAAGGTGATTCATTCTGTGTCCTTTAAGTTGCGCCTGCCTGACTCCTTCCTTATACATGACGTATTCCACAAGTCCCTGCTGAAAAGGTTTATTGCTCCGGTTCTGCCAGAGGAACATCCTCCACCTCCGGTAGAGGTGGATGGGCAGATGGAGCATGAGATTTCGGATATTGTGGATATTAGAAGGGTCCGAAACTCATTCCAATACTTGGTACATTGGAAGGGGTTCTTACCAGAGGATAGATGTTGGGTGCTGTTGACCAGGATTCATGCAGACAGCCTCATTAAAGCTTTCCATTTGCTGCATCGCGATAAGCCGATTCCCCCTGGTAAGGGTCCGGTGGCCCCTCGTGAAGAGGGGGGTACTGTAACGGGAGGTCGGCGACGCGCTCCCTCCGTGCAGGGCCACCGGACCTCTCCGCCCCCCCCATAGAGACGAGCAGTAGGGAATTGAAGTGCTGGTCTGGTCAGCCAGCACTTCATCAGTTAATTATCTTTTGGGTTTTTACTTTGCATATTGTTTTGGCAGCAATGCTCCAGCTCAGG
>ONZH01023851.1:0-79822 GCA_900303285.1 Rhinella marina | reverse complement strand
AACACCGATTACTGGGTGTTCACTCTCCTGGACCTACGGTACAAGCAGAACCTTTCCACTCTCATTCCTGTAGAGGAAAGGAGTATGAGAGTGAATCAATATCAACAGGCCCTGGTGCACAAGCTGAAACAATCCTTTCCATCTGACGCCGCTAGCGGCAGAGGGCATGGTTCTGTGGGCCAAGTAGCGGGGGAGAGGAGGCGAGCAGGCAGCTTGTCCAGCACTGGCAGGGGAACTCTCTCCAAGGCCTTTGCCAGTTTTATGTCACCCCAGCAAGACACTGTCACCTGTCCCCAGTCTAGGCAGAGTAGGGGTGAGCTTTACAGAAAGATGGTGAGGGAGTACCTAGCTTACCATACCAACGTCCAGACATATCACTCTGCTCCATATAACTACTGGGTTTCAAAGCTGGAAACGTGGCCTGAACTGGCGCTGTACGCCTTGGAGGTGCTGGCCTGCCCTGCCGCTAGCGTGTTGTCAGAGCGGGTATTCAGTGCAGCTGGTGGCATCATCACCGATAAGCGTACACGCCTGTCAGCTGACAGGCTGACGCTTATTAAAATGAACAAAGCCTGGATTTCACAGGAATTCAAATCTCCTCCGGGGGAAAGCAGCTAAAGATTAACATTACTTATGTATCCGATTCCTCTTCTCTACTCCTCCTACTCCTCCTCCTCCATGTCGTCTTTGCCTAACGCTGACCCAAAACGCAATTTTTTTAGAGGGCCAACTGCCACTCTTTTACGACAATTTTTCTGGAGGGCCCCCTACAGGCCCTCTCTCCAAACAATTTTTCCGGAGGGCCACCTACAGGCCCTCTCTCCAAACAATTTTTCCGCAGTGTCAACTACAGACACTGTAAAACAATGTTTCAGGAGTGTCAAACAGACAGTCCAAAAAATTTTTCAGGAGGCGCAAGTACCGACATTTAAAAAAAAAAAATTTTTGCTGAGGGTCGACTTTATGTACTCCGAAAAGAAAAAAAATTTTGGAGGCTCAACAAAAGCCATTTCACTGCATTCTCAGTCGGACAAAGTCATTGGTGATGTAACCGCCATGCTGTGTCAGGCTAAATTTTTGGGTGCTTCACCAGCTACCGCATACTAACTCAGTCACTCTGTTGTCACCGCCGCCATACAGGGCCACAAAAAATGTTTATGTGGTTCGCCTGCTCCCGCAGTGTCACTCGCTCACTCTGTTGTCACCACCATAGTGGTTTGCACTATAGCAGCCCAAGTCTGCACATTCCCCTTTTTATCTCCAAGTGATCTATACTGCATGTCACGTAAAAAAAATACGTTCTTTTGCTCTCAGTGATACAAATCCATTTAATAAAATCCTTTCTTTCTCTTTAACTGATCTATACTAAACGTCACTTTTAAAAATACGTCTTTTTCCTCTCTTTCTATCTCTCCAAACTATTTTTCCGGATAGGTGACGTATACGGTATTAAACTGAGAAGAATACATACAACACATGCCCCACTTGATCAATTTCATAGTTGACAACCGTACCTAAATTGACAGCCACAGCCATACAGGGCCACGCTAAATTTTTCCTGTGCTCTACCTGCTACCGTCGTGTAGCTCGGTCAATGTGTAGTCACAGCCATACAGGGCCACGCTAAATTTTTTATGTGCTCTACCTGCTACCGTCGTGTAGCTCGGTCACTCTGACCGAGTCTGACCCTGGGGCCGCTCATGTACTGCCCACTTGGAGGATTGCGGGGCCTACCTCGGTCATGGTTTCTCAGACTTACTATGCCTCTTCCTCCAACCCCTGCTCCTCCTCCTTCGAATTACCATCCGTGCTTCACCTCCTGCTACCTCAGTCTAACTCGGTCACTCTGTTGTCACCGACATGCTGCGTCAGGCTAAATTTTTGGGTGGCTCACCTGCTACCTCATCTAACTTGGTCACTTGTTGGTGTCACCGCCATGCTGTGTCAGGCTTATGCCTGCATCGTGTGGCTGGGGATAGGAGAGCAGTGCCAGCATGGGCATGGGTGATGGACCTTCGTTGCACCTAGTTGGGTGCTTCCCTAACATGTGATGGGCATGTGCCTCGCCTTTCTTGGTCTGGGTGAGCACAATTGCCATGAGGGTAACCACCAGGCTGTTGCAGGATAATTTGGTGTAATGGTGGGATTAGGCAGCCTCAGAGGCATCCATGCATGCTGGCCCTGCTGTTTCCTGTCCATTTCCGTGGTGTTTCCATAATTTTCTGATGTTTCCAAGTTTTCACCCAGCCTTCCCTAGGCAGAGCCTTGGTCCCCTGCAAAAAATGCTCGAGTCTCCCATTGACTTCAATGGGGTTCGTTACTCGAAACGAGCACCCGAGCATCCGGAAAAGTTTGTCTCGAATAACGAGCACCCGAGCATTTTAGTGCTCGCTCATCTCTACTGATGACCTATGCTGAGGATATATTATCAGTAGTTAACTCCTGGAAAACCCCTTTAATACTGGTGACTCATGCTTCAGTCAGCATAATTAATTTATCATAATCAACACTGTGTCAAGGACCCCATGGAGATAAGATGTTGAAGTCATTTGTATGCTATTAGATGTGAGTAAACTGTCTCAATAGGTGTTAAAACAGCATTGTAACTGGCAGAGTATAGATGTTACACCTATCCACCTCTGTTCAAGCTTGGTTTCTACAATTTAACATAAATAACTTCATTCACACCTCGTTTGAAGAAAAAAAGTCCTAAATGCCTTCATCAAAATTGCACCCAGTAAATGGTTTAGATAAAACTAAAAAACAAAAGGTACACAGGTCTATAGGTACTGACACATGAAAAATTCATAAGAGCCATACCACCAGCCACCTCATGATCCAAAAAAGTGGCTATGGGTACGTGGATTGTGGGTCCAATATCCTTTAATAAAAATGTGAAATCTGTCATGTACATGGAATCCCCAAGCTTTTCTGTGCACATTAAACTGATCATGACCATAGTATTGCTACTTTTAGTCATACATCAGAAGCATCTTTGTGTACCTGGGTGCACTGTCAATGAGGCGAGGTGAGGCACCAGTTAGGGGCAAGGGGGCGGCAGCAAAAAGGCCATGGACAATGAGCTCTTCCATTGTGGAAACGCTCATCTCTATATATTCAACAGCATCGCTGTACTCAGGACAGCAATACAGTTGAATGCTGTGACAGGGCACGGGAGCGATGTGTCCCTGGCCCACTGTTTCCTCTAATAGGTTTTAGTCCTAGTTCCTGTAGCCTATAAGAGGCCCATGTCATCATTATCACACTGCCTGAGCCGAGCTGCATAGAGCTCAGGGCACAGACTAGAAGAGGTCTGTCTTGCACTGCATCACTGACAGCAGAATGGAAGTAAGTATTTGACTTCATTATTTTTATTTGGCAGCATGCATTTGGACCACAATGGGGGGGGGAGTCAGTCATTATTTTGTAACTGGAGAAAGCACTATGGGGACACTAAGGTTGGAAAAAGGAGCATTTTTAAACTGGCACACATTATAAGGGGGCCACTATAGAGACATCCGTTCTACTGGGGGCACATGTTATAAGGGAGCAGTTTTGTACTGGCACAAATTCTAAGGTGGCCACTATGGGGACATTTGTTCTACAGGGGGCACTAAAAGGTTTTTTTTGCACTGACAACCATTATAAGGGAGCATTTTATGTATTGGCACACATAAGGGGGGATTTTTGTACTGCCACACATTATAAGGGGGAATTATTACTACTGGGGGCACTGTGAGGGCATTCTTACTTCTGAGACACAATGAGGGACATTATTACTATTGTTTCCACTGTTACTAGAGATAAGCAAATCTTCATATATTCGCTACGGCGAATATTCACCAAATTTTTAAAAAGATTCGCCTCGGATAAGATTCGATTCAGTCCAAGTTGTGCTAAAAAATATTCGTGTTCTGCGAACATTCCCATGAATACGTACGCATGAGTGTACAAAGGGCATACGAAGCTTTAGCGTATTATTGTCTAGGCCAGCACAAATAACGAACATACAGTAAATGTACACTACTTTATTGAATACGTACGCATTTTATCAGATGCGTAGCATTAGCGTACAAATTATATGATGTGTACGTAGCGTTAGCGTACAAAGATTTAAGAAGAATCTTCCACAGCAAATCTGAAAAGATTCGCTCATCTCTAACTGTTACCACAATTATTTTTGGAGGACACTATATTTAGAGCACTATAAGTTTCAGGGATACTATTTGCTGGGCACAGTTATTTTTTTAGGGTACTGTGTGCCAATAATTATTGAAGGGCAGCTATCTGTGTGGTACTAGTATTTTCAGGGGCATTAGTCTTTTCTGCAGTATAGTATTAGGAAGCAGAGTGGGCACAGTACTAGAGGTGGCAGGATGGGGTGTTCAGAAGGTAGCACGGGCGTTGCTAGGCTAGAACATTCAGGGCCTGGGCCTCTGATGTTTTCTCCCAGGCCCCGAATGTCCTGCCTGTTAGACATATACAATTCTATTGCCGTCTCAGGACGGCAGTACAATTGAATCTAAAGTAATGCAAGATATGTAGGACCTGTGATGACATCACAGGTCATGTGATTTGTGCCGTCCAATCCTGCACTGTTCACATGACTGTGACATCATCGCAGGTCCTTTTCACCACTGTCTTTTAAACTGAAGAGGAGAATTGTGGGTAAGAAGCTGCAGTGAGCTCTGCTACATCAGAAGAGGTAAGTGAAGGGAGAAGCAGAGGGATGCTGGGAGTTGTGGTTATTTAACTGGGACTGTATGTTAGGGCAGAAGGGAGGGATGTTATCATGGGACTGTGTGTTGGAGGTGACTTGGGCAGGGTTCTGTTATTTACATGGGACTGTGGCGTGGAGTGATGTTATTTACATGGGACTGCATGAGGAGGTGGCTGAGGGCAGGTTTATGTTATTTACATGCATTGTAGGGGTATTATAAATCCAGGGGACATTAGGCGTTCTTATTACTACTGGGGGCTCTATAGGAGAGACTTATAGATCCACCTTATTTCTACTAAGAGCACTATGGAGGGCATTATTACTACTAAGGGGTCTGTACAGAGCTTTATTACCACTGGGGGAACAATAGGGGGCCTTTTTACTACTGGGGGTTCTGTGAGGGCATTATCAATACTGGAGGGCTCTTCTAGTAATGGGGACAATCTTGGGGAGCATTATCAGTGCTGGGGCCACTGTAGGGGGCAGTGTTACTGATGATGGAATTACTATTGGTAGGACTATTACTATGGGGGGCACTATTACTTCTCCAGGATAGTATTTGGAGGTTTTGGGGGGCACAGCGAGCAGCAGGATAAGACTGTGGGGACTCCAGGTTGGGGGATGATGATAGAAATGTGAGGAAGCTAAGATGTGTGTGTGTCACACTCTGCAGAGACAAGGCGGCTGAGAGAAGTTGTCCGGACCGAATGGAGAAGATGACGACAGAGAAGATCTACATCAGAGGAGACGTCACCTGGAAGCCCTGGATGTGAGGTATGTTCTCCTGTATAGCAGGGTCAGGGCGAGGATCTACAAAGAGAATTGGGCCATATTCATTGGGGCTTGGGCCCCGGTTCTTTTGAGACCTTAGCAACGCCCCTGGAAGGTAGGATAATGGAAAAATAGGAAACTAAGATGTCTATTTGTCAAACTCTGCAGAGACAAGTGATGACTGAAAGAAATCATCATGACGGTCTGGTCTGAATGGACACGAAAAAGAAAGAGAACGTCTACATCAGAGGAGACATCACTAGATGTAAGAGGTATGTGGCGCTGTATTACTCTGTATGTTTTGTAGCTTTGTATGTAATGTTTTCCAAGTATGTAATATTTCTAAGTATTTAACAGTAGGGCTGGAGGGAAAAGTTAGATTAAGAAATTGGCATTGGGGGTGGAAGGGTATGCAATGAAAACCTGCATCACTCATGTGAGCACAGCGACACCTTTAAAATGCTGATCTGTGGAGGGTGGCAAGAGTCAGACTCCATTGATCTGATATTGATGTCCCATCAATATTCTGAACCCAAAAAAACATTTAAAACCACCTGCCAAATATTTTGTAGGTCATGGCAAAACATCTATGACCTTTCCTTTAGAATCTGGCACCAAAACATTAGCAGCAGATTCTTTAAATCCTGTAAGTGGTGAGGTGAAGCCTCCATGGATCGGGCTTGTTATTCCAGAACATCCCCCATGCTCAATCAGGCTAAGGGCTCGTTCACACGATCGTGTGAACGGGTCCGCACCTATTCCGCAAAATTGCAGAATAGGTGCAGGCCCGTTCACTTCAATGGCCGGCACGCAATCTTGCCGAGCCGTGGCTCCGTGCCGGCGGCTCCGCAAGAAATTATAGAACACGTCCTATTCTTGTCCGCAACAGCAGACAAGAATAGGCATTTTGAACAGGCGCCCAGCTGTGTCTTCTGCAAATTGCAATTTTCCAGGCGACATCCGTAGTATTGTGGATCCGCATTTTTGCAGATCCGCAATACTATGGCCGTCTGAACGACCCCTAAAATTAGGGAAATTTGGAGGCCAAGTCAACACCATGAACTCTTTGTCATGTTTCTTGAAGTATTTGCAGCGTTAGTAAGCAAATTATCTTGCAAAGTTTAGGTAGTTGGTACATGTCAAAGAAATATCCATATGAATGGCAGAAACTGGGGCAGATCTGGGAATATAACCTAGGAGGGGAGCATAAAAATATTTCCTTTATTTGGCCATGTCCCTGCACCGCTACCTTAAAGGGAGTCTGTCATCAGAAAATTCACAAAGTCTTGTAGGTCTAGCTCAGCTAAATGTAAGGATACTTTTCTCTTAGCCATCTGTAACTTCTTTTTTCGAGTAAAGGTATTTTCATTGCATATGCAAATGAGCAGTGAAGTGCTCCAAAACAACCCAAATCGGTATTACACTGGGGTCTCCTAAGACAGCAATAGTAAAGCCAAAGAGATAGCAACAACCATGGGTAAACAGATGGTAGCCGGTGGTAACAAACATCCTGTTTAATAACAGAGTGCACTGTTTTTTTAAATAAACAAAGCCAAAAAATCAATTTTTGGTCACAGATTCTTTCCTTCCTGTCTTCTTTACACTTTACACACGTAATTTGTGTATAATGTGAGAAGCTATTTTAATTGTGGAACATGTAAAGACTTGCCGGCATCCATAGCATAAAGCTCAATTTTATTACGCCCTGTTTTCATCCCTGCTAATGATCAGAACAACTTCAACCCCATTCATGTTTTATAGGGAAGGCCAAATGTGTGTTATGGGTTCATTATGATTTGTCATGACTACAGGAAGGGTGTGTTAGAGTTATGTTGTACAAAAATGAGCGCAACCAAGTTCGTCATCCCATGTGGGTCTAGCCTTGAGCTTCAATAGCTGGCTGCCATACAAAAATGTTTTTCCAAAGCTTATACCATCCTTAAAAATTACATACTGCAAATAGTTTTAACATTAATGTTTTCTGAATACTTTTCCTTCAGAGGGTTAACTTGTATGCTCGGAAACAGGCGAGCTTATTCATGCTTCAAATATTTTACCATTTTTGTAGACTTGCACTGTAACAAAAATATACAGTATATCAAAAATAATTTAAAAAACATCATAAAATGTCTACAAAACGGCAATTAAAAAATAGGATTATTTAATATAAAATGCATTTCCTTCTGCATACATTACATTAAGCCAAAGGAAACCACACTTATTAGATATTCATATGCCCGTAATAACCAGAAGAATTAATCCGACAGTGTCAAATGTGAACGGTATAAAAAATAAACTAAATATGAAAAAAAATCTTTTTTTTTCAACTTGTGGGTCACAAGAAAAATTAAATCACACACTAATTTATATGTCTAGAAAGCGCCAAAAATTAATACAATATGTCTTGCATAAAACAAAAATTCAGACAGCAAAAAAAACTAAAAAGGCGCCTGCAATCTTCATTCTGCACCTATTTGTATGTTCAGACATACCTGAAAACAGTCTATTTCAAGAACTGATGCCATGATAATAATTTTTAGGACTCATGTCCACGGACTTGTGGTGGCCGGGCCTGTATTGCAGCCCATAAATAGCAGGTCCGCAAAATACGGGCCACAGCCGTTTTGCACCGCATCATGGATAGCGGACCTATTCACTTGAATGAGTCCGCAATCCGGGAGATACGGTGCGGAGGCACGGATCAGAACCCACGGAAGCACTACGGTGTGCTTCCGTGGGATTTCTGTCCTGCCTCCGCACCGCAAAAAAGTAGTGTATGCACTACATTTTTTCGGTGAGCCCTTAAAGGGTAACTGAACCTTTGGTGAAAAAACAATGGGGCAGAAGTGCTGCTTCATCTTTCATTAGTTCTATTAGACCTTTTCATCCCATAGATGAAAAGCCCACAGAAAGTATGGGATCTGTACTCCATACACTCAAGAAGTCGTTCAGAGCTGATGAAAACCAAAGGGGTAAAACGCTCTGAGCAGCACCTCTGCCCCATCGTTTAGTTATCTGTTACATAACATATCCACTACTGTTCGGTTTATATGTCTGCCATTAGCTCCGACATGATCCTGACTTATTATTTCTGCACTGTTGGAGCTATTATTATTATTATTTAGTAGGGTGTTAGTTATGGAGTTAAAAACCTGCAAATGATTAAGAATAAAATATGATGGAGAAAATGGAAGATCCTCAGGGACATTTTTCAATATTGTCCAATTAATTTCCCTAATAAAGTGTGAAGCATCAGAGACTCTGGTGTTGATTTCATTTCCCAGTCACCAATTGCCTTAAGGCTTTTAACTACCTGAATGAAATTGTGCGATACATGATTTTAAAAACGTGTGCTGAAACATAACAGTCCTGATAATCATGCTTCTAATTATATTTGTTACAAAATGGCTTAAAGAGGTTTTCTGGTAATACTGATTTTTAAATATCAGAACCTCAAATAGAAGATTCATAGTTAGCTGCTCCAGAGACCACTCTGGTCCTATTCTATTCTACTCACATAGCGCGGACATATTCTGCAGCACTTTACAGACATTAGCATCACACTGTCACCAGTGGAGCTCAAAATCTACATTCCCTATCAGTAATTCTTTGGAGTGGAGGAGGAAACCAACAGGGAGAACATACAAACGCCATCACATTCAAACCTAGGACCACAGCTCTGCAAGGTACCAATACTAACTACTGAACCACCGTTATGCCCACTTTCTCTGTCTTCCGTTCCCCACACTGCTTACATCCGGAGGTGCATGTGCATAGTCACGTGCACGATTCCAGCCCATGAGAGGCTTCAGCGGTGACATGTGCATGTGACCATACCTATATACTGCTAAATGTAAACAGTGTCAGGATCAGAAGATGGAGACAGTGCAGGCAGCACAGAGGACTGGAGCGGCATGGAGCAGGTAAGGCTACTTTCACACTTGCGGTAGCCTTTTCCCCTGCTGGGATCCGTGCTACTGCTAGTCCACCGTGCCGCCGGAAGTTCGCTCTGGCCCCATTCACTACAATGGTCGGTGGGCTGGAGGTCTGGCCGCAGCACGGGAAACATGCCAAGAGGCTGCCGGACAAAACGCAGCATGCTGTAGTTTTATTCCGGCCGCCTCTCGGCATGTTTGTCGTGCTGTGGCCGGCTCGCCTCCATTATAGTGAATGGGGCTGGAGCAGACTTCCGGCGGCACGGTGGACTACCAGTAACACAAAGCCTGCCAGAAAAGGCTACCGCAAGTGTGAAAGAAGCCTTAGTGTAAATCTTCTGTTTCAGGGGGCAGGATGCAGGCATTTGCCTAAAAAAAATATATTGGGAAAACCACTTTAATGCATTTGAAATGTTTTTTTTGTAAAATTTCCTGTAAAAAATGCTGTAACTTTTGCAAATAGTTTATAAATAAAAGTGATCATGATAATAATAATAATAATAATAATAATAGAGATTGGAATATTAAAACAAGTTAAATTCCTTGGAAATTAACCAACTCAAAACACTGCTATTAAATATTTCTGACTCCAGTTCACTTGGCATTTTACTGTTTAGCTTTGACAAGATTATACATGACAACTCAATTCTGTAGGTAATCTGCTTCAGTAGTTTAAAGATTATTTCCCTTTTTATCATTTTAATATGTAACGTTCAGATCAGTGTAGCTCTGACCTCTGGGACCTACACTGTTCCTGAGAACCAAAAAAAAGCTGAGGTCTTGTCAGCACTAATCTAAGCTCAAATCTTACATAATAAAATAAACTCAAATCCAATAAGAGTTAAGATTAAAATAGCATTCAGGAGAGTGGGACTGCCATCAAAAGGCTCCTTTACAAGAGACAATGATCAGGGCAGTTACCAGGAAGGTGCTTTCCTAGGAACTCTCATTCCCGATAACTGCCCTGCAGAGTCATCATATGAAATCGTAGCTGGTGTGGTCACCTAGATCATTAATGGGCAGCAGATCATGCTATCTAAACAGTGATCTAGGGCCAGCAGCCAGGGCTGGTTTTAGACAGAATGTGCCCCTGGGCAAAATCAAAAGTGGGGCCCCAAATCTTGTAATAATGTACTAACAACACAGTCACATTCTGTCGATTCTGGCCCTCCCTCACAGATTTACACCCCATAAAGCTCCTCGCACAGATCTGCACCCTCATGGCCCCAGAATACGCCACATGCCCCCTCCACTCACAGCAATGAGTTCCCCTCACTCATGACATCTGAGAATGTTAAAAACGTGGGATTCCTCTTCAGGCGGGCTTTCCCCCAGCGGATATCAGGGAAAACACCCTGTTCTAAAAATAAGCCACAGCCTGTACTAGGCTTCCAGGCTCATTGTTAGTATATCCCAGTTCAGGCCACTAGATGGCAGCACTGAACTGTGATATAGTTATTTCTATACAGACTAATTTACAGAGCAATTTACATCTGATGATTGTAAGTTGTGGTCCACTTGGGGGACTTAACAAAAAGTTTTAAAAAAAATTAAAAAACAAAAACTTAAAAATTAAAATAACCTCTATTCCCCAAAATAAAAAGAAACAAAAAAATAGCATTATGGGCATCGCCCCATGCAAAAACGCCCATACTATTAAAATATTAAAAAGTTAGCCCATATGGTGAATGACATAATTTTCCCCCACACACCTCCGTAGACAGAGTCAGAATATCGCTATGAAAATAAAAAATAATTTTTTATGAAGTGAGTCCAGATGAGGCTTAGCTTGCTGCAGTGAGCGGGCCTATAGACATCCTGAGCAGGGGTGCTGTTAGGGTTGCCACCTTTCCCAACAAAAAATACTGGTTACACAAGTTAAAAAGGTTGGTGTGGGTTAATACGGGTGTTATATTTTACGTTTTGCTACATTTTTTTTTCTCCGTAAAATCAAACTTTTCACTGTTTGGGACACCCTGTGTATTTAAGTTTTATTTAGATTCTATTTTTAAAATGTTTCTGTGGGGATTCAAACTCACAACCTTCTACATTAAAGGAAAGCAAGAGCCTTAACCACTGGGCTATAGAGCGCATTGCTAAGTCAGTCCTGAAAAACTCATAAAAGTTTCTCCTATATTAAAAACCTCATAGAAGTTTCTCTTGCATTATACAAGAGAAACTTCTATGAAGTTTTTTAGCAGTGACTTAGCATTGAGCTCTATAGCCCAGTGGTTAAGGACCTTACCTTTAAAGTAGATGGTTTTGAGTTTGAATCCCTACAGAAACATTTAAAAATAGAGTCTAAAGTCAACATATATACACAGAGTGTCCCCAAGCATAGTGACCATGCTTGGGAATACCCCTTTCATATTTATAACACTGACTCCGTACGTGGACACACTCATATATGGAGTTAGAGCAGGGACTCCTAAGCGGGGAAATTCTCCACTCTGGAGTCCATACTGTTCAACATCTGCTATCTGCCCAGACTAAAGCAGGGGGCCCTGGGCAATTGCCCAGTTTGCTGGGGCTGTATGAGTAAATAACAGTATACATTATATTACTATACATTAATGACTGTATACATTTATTCAGGTTAAGAGGCTAAGAATAAATTCACAAACATAATTATGAAGTATGTTTTTCTAAACAAAAAATGCATAGAGCAATTTGCTCTTGATTTGTATTATTAAAGAACCACAAATATTACTATATGTGATGTTCTCTTCCTGCTTATCGGAGAAAAATGAATAATACAGGGAAGTGGTGGGCTCAACAATAAGTGAAAATGTTGTTGATGTAGTGAGATCCGTGTGGGAGCATGACTGTAGATTACTTGCTTTTGTTGCAAAAATGGGATTTAGAGGACAACCAAATCCAGTATTTACGATTCATACAGATTAAATTAATACATTAATTAGGTTTCCTTTTCTAGGACATATACTAAATAAATAAAAATGCTAATGTACACATATTAGCGGTGTTAGAAAAAAAAGTAGTAAGAGGTGTCTGCAGAACAACACAGACATTGCAACAGAACCAGTAACACTGAAATTACTTTCCTCAGAGGTCCTTAAAGGGCATCTGTCAGCAGTTTTGTACCTATAAAACAGGCTTAACTGTTGCATGTGCACTTGGCAGCTGAAGACATCTGTGTTGGTCCCATGTTCATATTTGCCCGCATTGCTGAGAAAAATATGTTTTAATATATGCAAATGAGCCTCTAGGAGCAAGGAAGCATTGCCTTTACCCCTAGTGGTTCTGCTCTCTCTGCAACTGCGGCACCCTCTCCACTTTGAGGCCAGACGTAATCATGTTTATACTGTCTGGCCCTGTCAATCAAAGTGGAAAGGGTGCGGTAGCTGCAGGGAGAGCAGAGCCTCTAGGTGTGATGACAACACCCTCATTACTCCTAGAGGCTCATTTGCATATTTTAAAACATCATTCTTCTCAGAAATGCGAGCAAATATGAACATGGGACCAACACAGATGCCTTCAGCTGCCAAGCGCACAAGTCAGACAGTTTCAGAGGTACAAATCTGCTGACAGATGCCCTTTAAATTGAGGTTGGGGTTCTGAGACCACATTGTTAGTTTCCATCAAATCGAGTTCCTCCAAAGTGATTGTCAGCTTATAGCCCATCCTAGTTGGTTTCTGGAGGAGACTACTTTCTGCCACAAGTGACATTAGGCATGCATTGCACCATGGCAAGATAAAACTCAACAGCAGGACATATACGAAGGAGATCTGGCAGCCGCCAAGGAGGAAGTTACAACGGCATGCAGTACAGCCTTTGCCACAGAGCCTATGAGATTGACTCAATAGCTTACAGATGTAAGAGAATCATAAGGCATTGGGCCTGGCCCAGACATATAGAAGATTATTGGTCTTGTTGTTATCCTTTTGGTTTTAGTTCATTCTTGGTTGATGTTCTCTTGATGAAGGGTTATCTTCATTTTCTTTGTCCTCTTGCTGTGATTGTTCTCTTCCTCAATGGTCTTGTTATTTTGTCCTCTTGTCTTTATTTGCCTGATCACCTCAATGATGGTTTTAACTTCTTTTGTTCTTTGCGTGTTGTTACCGATTGCCACCTTGACCCATCAATTGACATCCTCCTCCACTCTCTAATGTGCAATTCACTCACCTATGGTAATACTCATAATTTTTCTCATTACTGACTTTCTGTAGTAATGACCAAATTTAAAGAAAGCAGGGCAATACAAGTAGGCAGAGAAAACAGAAGTAGGCCAGCGGGGCCAGCAATACTGTAGTGCAGCACAAAATACCACCCCAGCAGAACCAAATATCACAATGCAGCACAAAATACTGCCACCCCTGCTGCAGTATTCAACTGTATTACTGTCCTAAAGACAGTGCTATAGTTGAAATCAGGAGGGGAACCTATGGCCGGCAGACAGGGACATAACTACCTTATGCTCCTAGCATTATTTAATAGTGAGAGCATCCCCAGCGGCCGTGAGGAGAGCTCAGGCGAAATTTGCCTGTAGGGTCTATGGCCAGTCCGTCCCCGGTGAGCCCTATTTTTAAATAATACACTTCCCGCTGTCAAACACGTTTGTTATTGAGACTGTTATCTGTTGCTGAGAAACATTAAATAACTGTTCCTCTCCATAAAGGAAACAAGGCCAGAATAAAAGTGTTAATATTCTGGATCTCTGTTCACAACTTTCTTCAGGGAACATACCATCATTGGACCCCACATCACACACTCTGCTAAATTTGGAGGATAGGCCCTGCAATGCCCTCAAGGCAGTCAGTCACCCTGTCCTCCAGTCAGTCTGCCTCTGGTCTGGTATGCTCTCAGTCCACTCCACACAGACAATGGCTTCCATTAGTCATTAAGACTCTTGCCACCAGCCCATGGGCTTGTCTCACAGTGGCTGTACATAGGCCTTGCTGCTCCAAAACATACTCAGCAATTCACAGTAATAGCAGAACTGTCAAGGGTAGAGGAGCACAATGTTAAAATCTGCAGCAAATAAAGAAAATGTTATTCTGCACTTTATTGTCCGGATGATATTGTAGCACATCCAGAGCTTTCTACATTGTGGCACTACAGGTCATGGACTGCTGCAGCATTCTATGCAGCATTCTATGGATTAATAAGGTCAAGTTCACACAGAGTTAATTTATGTGCTTAATATGCTTCAAAAGTCTGCAGGGTTTTTGGCACAGTTTTTGACATGGTTCTTTATTCTACCTACTTCAGTGGGAGTTTTAGACGGTGGATTTGGTGCAGAATCCACAATATAGAACAATTCCTTCTCCACCTCCCCTTTTTTAACCAGAAGAATATGCTGTGTAAATTATGTAAATGCGTTTCTCCCACTGAAAGCAATGGAACATTGGATTTTAACCCTTTCAGTACCGGAGGTTTTTTCGGTCATGCATTTTCGTTTTGCGCTCCCTGCCTTCAAACAGCCATAACTCTTTTATTTTTCTGTTCACATAGCTGTATGACGGCTTGTTTTTTGCGGGACAAGTTGTACTTTCCAACGCCACCATTTAATATTGCATATGGTGTAGTGGGAAGCGGGAAAAAAATTCCAAATCAGGTGAAATTGCAAAAAAACCGCTATTCCGCTACAGTTCTACGGGTTTCTTATTTACAGCGTTCGATGTGCATTAAAACTGACCCGTTATTTTCATTCTACTGGTCAGTACGAATCCGGCAATACCTAATATGTATAGTTTTTCCTGCGTTTTGATAGTGAAAAAAAATTAGAAAGTTGCCCTTTTTTTTTTTTTCCTTGTCATATCTTGACCCCTATAACTTTTTGGTATTTATGTGTACAGAGCTGTATGGGGGCTCATTTTTTGCGGGACAATCTGAAGATTGTATTAATACCATTCTGGGGTGTGTATGACTTTTTGATCACTTTTTATTTAATTTTTTTTAGAAAAAAAAGCGACAAAAAACGGCAAATCGCCATTTGGATGCTTTTTTCCGCCACACAATTCGCCGTATTGGATTTTTTTTTTTATATTTTAAAAGTACGGGCGTTTTCGGTCACGGTGATACCCATGATGTCTATATTTAGTGTTATTTAGGTATTTATTTTTTACTTATACGGAAAGGGGGTGATTTGAACTTTTATATCTTTTTTATTTTTTATATATTTTTTAACATTTTGTTTTTATTTTTTTTTTACTATTTGAATGCTCAAATATGAGCTTATATATTGTGGCTTTTTAATTTTCTTTATGAGCAATCATGGATTTACTAGAGGCAGTTAAATCCATGAATTGCTCATTTCTTATCCTGGCCTGCCATCTAGTGGCCAGAATAAGAATTGCACTTTGAAAACTGTAATCCTCACCAGCGAGGATTACAGTTTTCATATGGTGTACAGACACCCCGATTGGCCACACGGGGTGTCTGTACACCACCCGGAAGCGAACGCTTCCGGGTTTAGACGCAACTAGATGCCGTGATCACGTGTGATCACGGCATCTAGTCACCCCGGAAGACGCCGCCGATACAGTAGGTAGCGGCAAGTCTCTGCTGTTAGAAACAGCAGAGACTTGCTGGCCATGACGCCCGCCGCACCCGCGAGCGGGCGCCATGTGCCCGCATCGTACCAGCGCCGTACATGTACGGCGCTGGTACTGTAAGGGTTAAGTGTGGAATCTGCACCAAAACCCACACCGAAAAAACTCTGTGTGAACTCACCCTTATTTAGCTGTGTAGATACAGACTGTCCTCTTCGTAAGTAACAGCCTATAGTTGCAGTGGCCGGGTTTGGGTTGGTACCAACACTATGCTGTGTTCCCCTGACTCCATTGAGGTGTCACCATATGTTATTGCTCCCCAGAGTTCATGGTAAGGTGTGGTACACTCCAATGGGAAATAAGTCCAGAGAGTCAGGGTTTGCAGTAAACTAGTGTGCATCTTTACTGGAGAAACTCAAGTGCAAAACAGCACAGGCAATGCACTGTGCTGTCTTCTCCAGTCTCCTCCCTGGTAGAATAAGGTTTTGTGCTGCGGAAAGGTCTGAGCTAGCTGTTTATCTCTCCGCTCTCTCTCAGAAGGCTGGTACTCTGGCCAAAGGGCTAGTGACCCAGGGTCTGTGGCTTAGTCGTCCGGCTGGACCTTTGGTCAAAGGTCTGGTGACCCAGGGCAGAGTATGCCCATATCAGCTTTTTCTTATGCTCACAGTCTTGTCTATTAAACACCAGTCCCCAGACAACTAGGGGCTCTGACTGCTCTCCTTGTATACAGTTTCTAGCTGAACTAGAACTGAACTAGAGGCAAGTAGGAGTGGAGAATGGAAGCCTAAGCCGAAGCAATGTTAAAATTTCAGTCTGTCATAGAACTATATAGAGTTTCAATACAAGTTTATGGGAATGAGTAAGCAAACCAAAACTTTCTCTCAGGACCCTGAATTTACTAACAAGGAGAAGCAACTGCAATCTTCTATTGAGAAATTTCAGTATTATTTGCGGGAACCGGCAGTTTAATAAAGATCTCAGTGAGTTTAAAGACTTAAATTTGTTTGTCCATAAACTCAGGTAGCACAAATTCTTTAAGAATAGAGATAAGGGACAGTGCCAAGATTTGGGAATCCCTGCAAGTTTATTGGCCAATGTCAAACTCCTGCAGAGTTTAAGCGCGGGTAATATTAGAATGGATGATGAAGGCCCGTTTACATCTGTACAAAATAAAAGTAAGCGTATGGCCCCACCAGGTGATATTTCTTGCCTCAATGTCTTCTACAATTAGTTTCAGCAGACTTGTCCACATTATCTCCAGTTCATTCATCTTCTAACTGTACTAGAGAAGAATGGACAGTTATTTCCTCTTTGCGAGATGATCTGTCCATTACAATTAAACCTTCAGACAAAGGAGGTAATACAGTGATTATGAATTCTGTAGATTATAGAATCATGTGTGAACAGATTTTAAGTGATCAGGCCAATTATGCGATACTTACCTCTAATCCAGCAGATCTCTATCTGACTGACCTAAGAGATATCCTTCTGGAAGAATATGATTTTTTGTACCCTAGATTCCCTGTAACTGCTACCTTCTACTGTTTGCCCAAAATCCATAAGGGCACTAGTCCTCTCAAAGAGAGACCAATTGTCTCCGGGGTGGGTAGCATTTGCCAGAATCTAGGAGTGTATATTGACCAGATCCTAATGCCTTTTGTATTTTCTCTGCCATCATATACGAGAGACACTATGGACCTACTCAAAAGACTGGACGGTATCACCACTGAGAGAGAGTCCATTCTGGGCAGTATAGATGTAAAAGCACTCTATTCATCTATCCCCCGTGACGTCGGCCTTGAATATTATCTGAGCATGAGAGGGCAACTTCTTCTTAGGCTTCTCCGCTTTCTACTGACCCATAATTTTTTCCTCTTTAATGGCAGACTTTACCACCAGCTCAGGGGCACAGCCATGGGCTGTTCTTGTGCACCATCTCACACAAATCTGCTCCTGGGCTGGTGGGAGTCTACCATAGTGTTCAGGGATGTGTGTCTCTATGGGCCCGGTACATAGATGACATATTCATCATCTGGAATGATACTGGATAAGCGTTCAATGACTTTGTCGAGAAACTCAACATCAATGACATTGGCCTTAGATTCACACATGAATTCAGTATGGAGTCCCTCCCTTTTCTGGATATTCAGATCTCCAGGAAGGGTTCTGAGGAACTCTCTACCACTATCTACAGGAAAGCTACTTCAACTAACTCGGTCCTTCATTGGAATAGCAGTCATCTGATCCCTCTCAAGAGAGGAATCCCACAGGGACAATATTTGCGTCTCAGTTGGAATTGCTCAGAGAAAGCAGATTTTGTACATCAAGCAAATGACCTTAGGGCCAGGTTTCATTCAAGGGGTTATCCTGATTATACCCTTAGAACAGCTTTTCAGACAGTCCTCGCTACTGACCAGGTTGAAATGCTTGTACCGAAAGAGAAAACCACGGTGGATCAGAAAGTCCGTCTGATTACCACTTTTGACGCGGCCACAGGACAGGCTAGAGACATTTTCAATAGACACTGGCCTATTCTGCTTATGGATCCTGATATTAGAGATGTGATTCATGACTACCCCCAGGCTCTGACCTTTTGGTTCAGAGCCACTATACACCTGCACAACCCAAAGGTACATGGCTCGATCGTGAACCAAAGAGTTGTTTTAGATGCAGTGGCTGCGTGGCCTGCAACACCATTCAACATCAGAAACTTCGATACCTGTCGTAGTCGGGGGGAGTTATTCACAAGATAACTTGCGAGTGTCAAAAAGAATATATTGGCAAGACCAGACGCGAACTACGTCAAAGCATTGGTGAGCATCTGGGGGATATTGAGAACAAACGCGACACGGCTGTGTCTCGACATGTTCATGAATGCCATCAGGGCAATCCTAAGTGCATTAAGGCCATTGGCATTGAGGTGGTGGGGATTGGGACCGCACCCTTTTGCAGCTTGAGGCCCGATGGATTTTTTTGCTGCATACAGTGTTCCCCCTTGGACTTAATGAACAGCTGAATTATGGCTGTTTTATTTAAAACCGGTCTATGCCTCTAATTGGGTTATACATCTTCTTTTGATATATTTCTTCTTGATATATATTCTTTTGATATTTTTGAACCTCCTCCTCCACTGTCTATCATTGGTAATTCCCACATTTATTGTCCTTTTTATTTTTTTAACAGTTACTCTTCCTCTCCCCTTTCTTCTGTACCTCCTATTTTGTACCTCTTATCTTGTTTTGACCATTTGTCTCTCATATATGTCTAGCACTTTTGATTTTCCCACAAAGCCAAGGTGTTAATATTATTGTTCTGCCCCAAATACCTTTCTTTGTAGCGCAATCCTCAATCGACGGGTCCCGGTTGCCTGGTAACAGATGTCAGAACACGCAGAACACATGTCTCTGCACAGCAAGACGCGGTGATGTCATCGCTGGGCCACCTGCGTGTTGATGCCGTGAGCCAGGCCTCGTTCCCAGTCATCTCCGGACATAAAATAGAATAGCACCCCCCTGTAGGGCATTACCAGGGACAGTTGCCCCCACCTTGTCCAATCTTTTGCATCGTCATCTAATCAAGGGATAGCTTTTCCTTTTTGCTCTCCGGACTACTGAGGCAAGCTGAACCTTTCATCTGAGTGGTAGGACAATTGATTATCAATTTTGAGCGCCGCTGTGCACTAATTTTCCTACTACACTTTTGGTTTTTGTTTTTTTGATTGCAAAATACTGAATTATAATTAAGGGCTATATCTGTTAAGGGTACATATATATATTAGAAGTTACATTTTATTTATTTTCAGATTTGATTACCTTTTTAATCTGGAGTAAGCACTTTTCCAGATATAAAGAAGACTTTTGAAAAACAACAGAGTTTAACCAGACAGTCAAAAGGTCGGTGTGTCTGTTTTTCGCTCCAAAACTCTTGTAGTAACGGTGGAACATTTCTAAAGTTAGAAATTTCTCAGTGCATACAGTAGGTAGAAAGTCTTTCAGTATTAGTGGGCTGTGCATTAACCCTTCCCACAGTAAAGTGCAGATATAGTGCAATAACAGTGCAAATGAACAGGATATCTTACAATCAACATCTAAAATGCAGTCCAATAATGTAAAACAGTATAAGTGTAACTAACTAACTGAATAATTGATAGCGCAAGTTAACCCTTCAAGTTGCCATAAAGTAGGGAGTTGGTGGCTTTGCATAGTATCAATAGGGGCAAACATCCATAGGCCAAAGTACCCATGCTCCAGGGCACTCCATAGTGATATATCGTCTCCCAGATAGCTAATATCACAATTCAGTATCGAAGTATCAGTATACAGTCAGCTCACCACAGTGGTACCCAGTCTACTGAACCATTCACCTGTCTTTACACACCTATACACGTTTAGTATGAACCTCTGTAGATGTAACTGGTGACAGTTAAGTTCTGCATATCCTGTTATCCTTTTGGTTTTAGTTCATTCTTGATTGATGTTCTCTTGATGAAGGCTTGTCTTCATTATCTTTGTCCTCTTGCTGTGATTGTTCTCTTCCTCAGTGTTCTTGTTATTTTGTCCTCTTGTCTTTATTTTCCTGATCACCTCAATGATGGCTTTAACTTATCTTGTTCTTTGCATGTTGTTACCCATTGCCACCTTGACCCATCACTTGACAATACTCATAATTGTTCTCATTACTGACTCTTTCTGTAGTAATGACCTCCTCTTCCATGGTGACAACAATTTCATTTCCTCCTGAGGATTTTTGCACACAAGCCCAGAAGCTTTAAATGATACCTCTACTTTGACTACCATAAAGATATATTACAGAGTGCTGGAACTTTGATAGGAGATGCCAACACTTGTGGGTAGAGTTGAGGGAAAATCTGTATTCATACCCAGTATGCATCAACATTGGGAATGTGTAGAAGACTGGGAACAGATTCCAGTCAGTCGAGACATACTTGAATCTGATTGAGAGCATGCCCAGAAGGATTCAGGCAGTGTGGATTTACAAAATACTAACAAAATAATAAAAAAAAAATCGAATTTTAAGAGAAAAACAGTAACAATGCAGTTACATGACAAGAATCTGCATAACTAATCATATGCTAAATAGTTGCAAGTCCAATTTATATATGAGATAGCCACGATGATTGTCTATAAAAGGATGGTAGTCTCACGTTCAAAGCTGTAGTCGATGGTGAGATATAGAGCCTGAAAGTCAAAAGTTCAAAACATTGTTACCCTTTTGCTGGTCAGTGTACATGGAATATATGCCATGGTTTAGTTGGCCCATGAATTAGCCAGAACTTATTTAACAAAGAGGTCAAATTCCAAAATCACATGTACAAATATCTCTGTATAGAGATAATGATCACTAAAATAATATTTCAAGTTTGCTCAGTGCATTCATTTCCACTAGTCTATAAGGCAAAGTAGGCTTTGACTTTCCCATTAGAACAATTGTTCAATCCCTTATCTGTACCTTGCATGCGACTGCTTTTTCCTTTTCAAAATGTAAACACTGTACCCTTTGTCTGCTGAAAGTTTCATGCAATCATCCCAGTTGTAGAGTTAAGGCTTGTATATGGATAGCCAAGTTTTTAATTTATATTTATCACTGACAGGGTTTCAGACACATGGAAAACATTCCATGGTATGAAGACAATCGAACTTAATGGTTCTGAGATAATTAGGTTTCCTGAATGTGTGAATTTGTCTAAATACTTTTTTCTACTGTTGTAAAATGACTTTTAAAATGAAGAGTCTTTTGTTAGGCTTTATTATACATGATGCTTATATGCATTCATATATATTATACATGATGTTTTTATGCATTCATATATATTATATATTGCGCATAGGAATCATTCAGTTACGCAAATTTGAATTGTCCATTAAACAATATAATGTTTAGCAAGATACATACAAAAATAAAAGATGAACAACAAGAATATATCCACTTGGAAGTTTTTTCTGGAAAAATGTTTTTGTTTTGTTTTTTCATTTTATAAACGTGTGGATTCTTGATAAAGAAAAACACTCTGATAATCAGGACATGAACTTTCATCACTGAAGAAAAGGTGGCCATACATAAGAACAACCACTTCACAGACACATTCATACACATTTTAGTCAATATTGGCTGTTATACTTCAAACTGGCCATAAATATTCAATGAAACCGGGAAATGGACAAAAGATCTTTCTGGTAATGTTCTTTACAAGAAAGATCTTTTATCCAAAATGATCTTTCTTGGTGGTCTGTCATCAGTCGGCTAAAAAGATTGCTGTTAAATTTCACTCATCAACATTTTAGTTGGAATTGGCCATTTTGGTCACCTTTAGTCTAAACCCTTTATGGTAATAACCAAAGATGCACATACCGTAAAGACAGACCATGTATTAGTTATGGTGCCCTTGAAGAAAGGAGGCCACGCCTAGAAGCTCCGCTGCTATTGCCCCCTTTAATCTATGTATTCAGCTTCAAGAACAGCAGAATTAATAGGTCGTAAGAAGTGGAGATGACTCTGCAGACGAGGTTGCATAACTGCTGAAACATTTAAAATGTAGAATATTGGGGAAAGGAGTAGGTTGAAGAGACAGACCAACAAGGAACTGGGTGCAGCCAAAAAGACATTGAGATCCATTGTAATGAAGGTTTAATATGAGGATGGCTTGAGGCCATCAGCAACAGGAGTCACTCTTATAAAGACCTCAGAAATGTTGGTAAGTAAACAAACAATCACATTGGTGGGGGCAATAGGATGAGAGAGGGATCCTCTTGGGTTTTTCTAACCATTTATAGTAGTTACCGCAGTCAGCATTGAGTTACTCTGATCTGGGTAATAAGAGCAGAGTGGCAGCTGTATAACAAAGCCAGCAAACACAAGCAATGACGCAGGCAGAACTCCTCAGCCTACACGATTACTGCACCCTAAAAAATGAGACACAGTTCTGACCACCAGCCAGTCGGGAAACAGCAGAACGCTCCAGCACTCACTGTTTCAGTAGCTACCATTACGGTACATGAGAGCTACAGAAACAGCGTAGCACAGCAAGCCATGCTGTTTAATGGTTGCTGTGCTATGGTGTTTTTGTAGCTTTCATGTACCGAAATGGGAGCTACTGAAATAGTGAGTGCCAGAGCGTTCTGCTGTTTCCCAGATGACTGGTGGTTGGGACTGTGTCTCATCTCGCCTTAGTAATAGTGAGATGAGACAACCCTTTTAAGCCATGAAAAAATTGCTCAGCTGACTCTAGTCAATAATAAAGAAACATACATCTGAACTAAAGTGGTTAAATAAAAATTAGGAGTCAAATAGCAGTCTCTCTTGTCAGTTGAGTTTGCGGACCTTTATGAGGTGAACCATGTTCCCTATTTCCGTCTTACTTCCTTTGTTTGTTAATATTTTCTGAATTGTTGGCCACTAACTTATAATCAGCTTCTTTAGTCCAGTTCTATGGAGTTTCTTTATCAAAATAAGGGAAAAGCACAGTAGCATATTACTGCTCCCAAAACAGTCCTTTGCTAGTTTATTCCCAGCAGAAGTTGGACTTGGCTTCTTCTCCTGGTGGTTCCTCTCATCTTTCTTCTGTTCCAGGAGTCTCTCTCCCAGGCTGACTGTCCTTGTTTTATCTGTGGTCCTCCTTCTTGACCATATTCGCCGGCTTTTACAAACACTTAATTGAGTCTAGAAGTTATTAGCATGTTTAACATGTTTCTCGATATGTCAATGAGAGCATCCAAAATATTTTTGATCCTATCCAGTACAGTTAGTTCTTTGTAAGTTATCATTGAAGATAAAGACGCAGTGCTCCAGATGTTGTGATTTGTTGTCAAAAGAGTTATTTCTTTATGCATTGTGTATGCTTAATAGCTACGCATAAACAATACATGGTTAAAACTGGCAGACTAGTGATGTTACCAGGGTGATGGACTTAGTCTGCCCCCTGCTTAGCTAATTATTCAGTTTTAGCAGAGCTACAGACAAGACCTACATGTGCAAGCTCTACAGACTAGGCTCAAGTCCAGAAAACCTCTCTCTAAGATTACATCTGTCAAAGAAGCAACTTTGTCATCAGAGTGCCCCTGAAGGAAAAATACCCGACATCTTAGAAGGTCCAGATATTCCAGAACGATAAAGGTTGTGCAGGATAGTATCAGTAAGGTATTCTCTTGTTTATTGCCAAAAGACTTTGGAATGGACTGGCCATTCGCATCTAAATTCTGTATGCTTCAACCTGGGAACTGCAGAAAGCGTTAACAAGAACAGAATAGCATGCCTGTAGTTATTTGGTGAAACTGCAAAATGTCATTCGAAGGAAAGTCAGGGGGCACTACTGTTACCATTATTGTTGCTGCCCATAAACTGTGACATGCTTTGGAACTGTGCCTTTTTGCTGCTATCTTTACTACTTTTCTCATCATCAATTTGTTAAAGAAACACTTTATTTATCACAGGCCTCATTGATTCCATCATTCATCAACCAACCCTGTATCCTAACTCCTGACCTGCACCCTGCCAACCACCTAACATCAACGGCAGCCCAACTATCATCAGACAGAAGCTGTACAAAGTCAAAGAGTGCCCCAAGGGAAAAAAGGACGCACTCGCCATTCTCTGTGCACAGCTCAAGGAGAGCCAGAATGAAGAATGCCACTGAGAACTGTAAGTACTAATACCACCATCATAGCCACTACCACCCCTCCCATCCTTACCTCCCCTCCGGATTGCTTCAAAGACATTTTACCAGCTGAGAACTGTTCACACTAGCATCATGCAGTCCATTCTTAGCTGAGGCTTCACAACTATAATGTGTCTGTTTTCAGATAGTTCCCAATGGATCCCATTGACATGAGGTTTTGGTATTTGAGACAACAAGAATACTGCTGCAGAGTGTGGTGTACTTGTCATCAAAATACTACAACTCAATTGGACTGGATAAAGAAATAAATACGAACAAAGTCTTAAAGGAATTGTCTATAAATGACAAGTCATCACATACCTGGTGGAATCAGAACACTGGGATCCCCACTGATCATTACAATGGAGGTCCTATGTACCCCGTTTTAATGGAATGCCAGTTCAGCATGGTCACAAATTTCAAGCTGCTGAAGATAACCAAAATACAGTATTTGATTATCACTGGTGGTTCATGGACTTTGAATGAAACAGCAGCATGCATGCTCAATCATGGGGCAGGAAGAGCCATTTGATTGATGGGGATGCCAGTGGAAAGGTGATAAGCTGGCATTCTGGGACAAGCCCTATAATAATGATATAATTTATCCTAACAATGCATAAAAATCTTACATTAAAGGGTTTTTCAAGGAGGAAAATATTGATGTCCTATTCACAGGATAGGTCATCGATATCACATCGGTGGGGATTCGACACGTGGCACCATCACCGATGAGCTGTGTGAAGGGGCTACGGAGCTCTGGTTGGTGCTTAAGCCTCCTCACAACATACAAAGTACAGCTCCATACATTGTATAGCATCTGTATTTTGTATTGGAGCCCAGGCCCGTTCACTTAAATGGGACTGAGCTGTGCCTAACCCATGTAACCGATGAAAATGACGTCACTGGCCTAGCAAGAGATTGTGACACTCATTGGTCACAAACAGCTGATCGGCGGGTGCCTGACCTCCACCAATCTGATATTGATGACCTGTCCTGAGGAAAACCACTTTAATTTATTGAATTTACTACTCCTATTTGTTAATCTTTTACTTGTATTTTTAATGGAACAACAGAAGCCAAAATCTTGATGTGGCTTGTTAGTTGGTGATTGTACTATGCCCACCATTTCCCAGACAGGGAAGTTTTGATAACACCCTTTGAAATCTTACTAAACAATAGTGGTACTAATGGTACTTAACCTTTCACAGCTTGATTGCAATGATAAGCAGTATACCATATTTACATTACAGTGTCCTGTTATCAAATAGCACTTAAGAGTAATAATAAGTGAAGATTTGGCATTAAATGGGTTGTTTACTTTAAAAATGTTGAGTTGTTTTCCCAGCTTTGGAGGAATATTTTCTCAAATAAGTAGAGGAGATCACAGCATTTTTTTAATCTACTGTACAGTACAGAATATTTCATACTTACATAGAAGCCTCAAATAGGTAGAAAATAACCACAGAAGCATACCCGGTGGTGATCATTGTGTGCAAGGTCAGACTATCTCACCAAAGTACGGTACCAGAGGATCCTTTGATAGGCCCAAGAACTGACACAATAAGGGACCCCTAATGAAAAAGGTCTAGCAGAATTGATCTTTGGAACTGATCTTGGAATAACACCATAGGTGGAAATACCATATGAGCAGCTGCACAGGGGCCCAGTAGGAAAAGGAGTCCACCACCATTTTATCAAGACATCCTCAATGCATCCTAATGTCTACCTCATTGCACAGGAAGAGCTATTTAACTACTGTCATAGCTGTTTCTGGTAGGTTAAAGTTCATAAGAGAAGTTTGTAGACCATTAAACTACTTGCTAGAGAGGAGCTCTAAGATAAATGCCTCACTCTCAACAAACTAGCTCTTACATAAATTGGTCCCCACATGCGTTTCTTACACAGGCCCCTTGGAGTCTAAAAGGTTGGACCCTGGGGAACATTTCCTCCGGTGGGTCTAAGGAACTTCAGTCCCACCTTGATGGCAATGAGAAATACGCAAGTCAATTCAAAACAAATTGAGTTATTTATGAACAAAATGTTACATCCAAACAAAGTCAAAGGTTTTTGGAGATTTGCATGAATCACACAAAACTGCACCTATTAGTTTACATTTCAAATTCAGTACACTAGTGAAGGAAACAGGGCAAGGATGATGAAGACAGAGGATCCCATGAATTCGGGTAGGGCCCTGGTTAGCAGGCTTGCCCATAATGACTTGCAGTCAGCCTCACATCCAATCAGGAGGGATAATATTGACTTGTCTTTTAGGTTCTATGTAAGATCCTAAGCAGAGATGCCATTTTGAGCATAGTCACTGATGTGGTAGGACGTGTTTGTTACAGACACATCAATTAGACACACAATTAGCCAGTTTAGGGTCTTACAGGAACATTGTTAGGGACTGGTAATACATACTTAATTACATAGATTGAATTAATTGATAGAAAGAGTTTAGCACTAGGGACAGGATGGGGTGAGTTAGTTTATTCTGTCATACAGTTCACTACACATCAGTAAGTAAAGAGACAGTACTCTATTTTTTTTGTGTGCAAGAACCAGCCTTTTTCCCTAAAAAACATAGCAAAGCTTCTACAGTTAAAGGGTCACTTAGTTTTTAAAATTTTTAATATGTCATACAGACATATTAAAAGGTTTGACTGGTGGGGGTCTGAATGCTACCAATCCCTAGAACAAGATGAGAGAAGTGCTCACATAGCCCACTCCCTCTACTAACTGTAGAGGATAGAATCGAGATGGGTCCATACACTTCTATTGAGCCCATCTCCTGCAGTGAGGAGAGAGAGCATGATAGAGTAGAGCTGCTCTCTCATTCTTGCGATCAGTGGTGGTCTCAGCACCCAGACCCCCACAGATCAGAACTTTTGATATGTCTCAATAACATAACACAAGTTTATTGAAATATAAGTGACCCTGTAATAAGTGTACAATAAGTGTGTTCTCCTACATCACAAGCAGGGTATATGTCAATCGCAGAGGTTGCGCAATTGTGCCTTTTTTTCCAGCAACCTGTTGCAAAGCTTCTACTGTTAATAAGTGAGCAATAAATGTTATTTTAATGCATCAACAGCAGTGTATAGTTTTGGAACACTTCTACAGTTAATGTGTACAATAAGTGTATTTTACAGCATCATCAGCAGGGTATATTTAGGTTGCAGAGGTTGTGAATTTGTGCTATTTTTTCCAAAATCTTGTTGCAGATTTTCTACAGTTAATAAGTCTACAGTAAGTGTGCTTTACTGTTTCACTGGCAGGGTATATTTTGGTCACAGAGGTTGTACAGTTGTACCTTTTTTCCCCAAAAAGTTTCTTCGATTAATTCAGCCAGTGCTTCTTCCATTACTATCGGTAAACACAGGCAGGCATCTGCCCCTGTTAAGGCAAAATTTTTGGACCGCTTGTACAGAACAAGCCAATGGTTTTTTTTTTTTTTTTTTTTATAATACTACCATGTGTGTATCAATTATCTGCCCCCAATTTGGGACAATTTTTTTAAACTTTTTTTTATTTAAAAAAGCTTAACATTTTCACCTCTGCATCCCAAAAACACCCATACTATTTACCATACTATTCACCATCCAAAAAAAATTAAATAAAAAGTGATCAAAAAGTCATAGACACTTCAAAATGGAATCAGTACAAAGTAAAGATCACCCTGCAAAAAAATGAACCCTCGCTCATCTCCATAGACCCTCGCTCTGTCCCCAGGATCAACCCTATTAAACCAGACATACTGGCTGGTAGAACTCATCATGCTGATTAAAACTGTCCCTTTCTTTTGTCTGTATCATAAATAGTTGCAGAGAAATCAGCACTTTTATTCATATGCAAATTCGAAGCACTCAGAGGTGGGGCTGAATATTCTGAGCACTGCTATGTAACATCCCCTGTGCTCTACACATGCCCCCTCCCACCTCTGAGTGCTCGAATTGCTCATTTGCATATGAATAAAAACGCTGATATCTCTGCAGCTATTTATCTTACAGACAAATGAAAAGTATAGTTTTAATCAGCATGATGAGCCCTGGTTTAATAGGGTTGATTCTGGTGACAGAGCCTCTTTAACTATAAACAAAAAGCTATGGGGATCAGAATATGGCACTGCAAAGTAAAAAAATAATTAAAAAAATAGAATTTAAAATAATTTTTTTCCAGTATTAAAATGTAAGCAAAACTATTAAAATATGGTATTGCTGTAACTTTACTGACCCAGAGAAAGAAGGTAACGGGTAAGGCCCCTTTCACAAGGGCGAGATTTCCATGCGGGTGCAATGCGTGATGTTTTTCACGCAGCCCTGGCCCCATCTAAGTGAATGGGTCTACTTGAATCATGCGTTGCATCCGCACGGAAGTGTGGATGCAATTAGTGATTCACTGATGGTTGCTAAGAGATGTTGTTTGTTAACATTCAGTTTTTTATCCCGCACGTGAAAAACGCATCAATAAGCTTCGCACCCGTGCGGAAAAAACTGAACGAATGTACGCAATCGCAGTCAAAACTGACTGCGATTGCGTGCGGATTGGTGCGGATGCGTGCGGATTTTCCGGAACGCATCCGGACTGAATCCGTGACACCCGTGTGAAAGAGGCCTAACAGATCAGTTTTACTGCAGGGGGAATGCCATAAATACAAAACAAATATTTCCAATCCCACCCCATTTTATATTCTTTTTCTGGTTCCCACTACATTGTATGCAATATTAAATGGTACCATTAAAAAGTACAACTTTTCCGACAAAAAAAAGCCCTCATACAGCTATGTGACAGAAAAATGAAAATGTTATGGCTTCAGGAAGGCAGGGAATGAAAAGCTAAAACAGAAAAAATCTCTGGTCAGGAAAGGGTTAACACAGTGATATTACTAATGCTGCCTTTCTGTCAAAGAGCTTGAAAGGAGAGGGAGAGAAAGAAATTTCTAAAACAAACAAAAAATAGTATTCGCCTCAGAAGACGCAGGGACATTTTCCCCCCACATTTGGGGGAAAAAATGCATCTTATGGGGTGAAAAATACAGTATGGCAATAGCCTTAGTTCCATTATGAACTAAAAAACTTTCCAACCAGTGCTCACTTATTTACAGCATTTATTTGATTAAAGTATTGAAAGGCATCTATGAGCTGCTTAACATGTTGTACAGTCTTAAATTAGCGTGGCTATACTGATCGGATTTCCTTTTAAAACAAATTTCTCACTATTGCACTTTTGTAGACTACCCCTCCTCATCCTGCACTTCCCTTTCCTTTCTTTATGTGTCTGTGAAATATATGCACAATCAACATAAGCAAAAACTTTTAATGTTTCCTATATATATATATATATATATATATATATATATATGCTAAATAAGTTAACTGACATGTCTAATACTGGGGTGGAAATTAATTGTTTTTGTTTTTCCAAGACCAAGCAGGTAAGTCAGTCATTAAAGGTTGTATTAGTCCTTGAGGACTGACTTGAACTTGTGACACACATGAGGATGGCTCAAGGACTGACAGACACAACAGGGTTAACAGGAATAGGTGTTTACCCAATGCTGAAGTAACTTATGTGGTGGTTACAATCTCTTTCTCTCACATAGGAATACAGGCTTTTTGGTTAAAACACAGCTGTTTACAGAGACAGTTAGACAGTTGCACTTCTTGGCAAAGGCACTAAGCTTGATGGTTATACATGCAAGTAGGGTGGCACTCCTCTTAGCAGAACTTACTCTAGCTACCAACCCCAATGTGATCTGTCGCAACAGGCCATAGTACAGTACACAATACATTGAATAATCTCAGTGAGGTATCCTTACCACATACCATGTCACTACATCTTTACCCTTCTCAGATGGTCAATAGGTAGCGCAAACTAGGTGGTCACACTTGGTTCAGATCATAATTACTAGGTGTTTCAGTTGTCCACCCACTATAGGATCTATCTGGGCAGTGGTCCTTAACTACACAGAGGTTTCTATGTCAGGTGTGGCTCACCCACAAACTCTTCATGCTGAGACTTGGGCCATAACCTGTCACAGACTTGAAGGCTGCTTAAAAGGCAGTGCGGACATCCCAAGGTTATTACACCTTCCAGAGTCAGGCGTAGAATACCTCAGCCCGTCAGACCTCAGGAATTTCACCAAGCACAAGTTGCCAAATTCCGATTTTCCCCTCTCACATATGTATAGCATACTGTATAGTATAAAGATATATTTGCATGCAGATCATATGGTCCTTGTTAGTTTTGGACATCACCTACTGTACTGTATGTATGTGAATGAAAATATACAGAGCTCACCTACAACAGCAGCTTGTCAGGAGACCTACAGAGCCCAGCTACAACCTGAAGCCTGTCAGGAGACGAAAATTAGTCTGTTAGAACAGACACAAAACATGATGACCAACAAAAAGCACCACTAGAGACCATACTGCCTGAGTTTCCCCTAATCTCTGGATCCCTACTATATACTGTACTCAGGTATGGGAAAACTCCCTGTGCATATCTATGCCAACTTAGAACTACCAGAGGATTTTGGGGCAGACTGAGGATACACAAAGCCACCATGAGGTATATGTCAGTGACACCACAGAGAAGCACTCTTTTGAGGGAACTCATCCAACCCATTTTCGTGAGAGAATTTGAGCCCAATAGGCTGACCAAATTCCTTCTTTGCAGTCCAAACATACAGTGGATAAGAGCTGAAGATTGAATTTAAAAAAAGTCAGCAGTCCTATTAATACCTTCAGCCTCTATATGGACTGGCATTTGCATTGTACAATTACGCTCCCATCTAAGCATGCCTACAACAGGGGTGGAATGGCTATATGCCCTACAGGGAAATTTCCCAATTCGAAGATGCCTGAGCCCTCCTCATGGCCACTGGCCAGGTACATAATGATCTGATGATCTCATCATTAATTAACGCTATGAACATCAGCCGCAGGTGCCCTCCTTGAGCGGGGGCAACAGAAGAAAGCTATTACAAAACCGGGAATCTTTCTGGATCTTCTAGTGTAATACCTGCTTCCTATCAGGTTCAAATTATAAACGGGAATTTCTGTTATATTATTGATTTGTCAAAAACATTTTGTTAAAATTGTTATTTCTATTTTGCAGTATAACAGTAGTAAAATGTCACATAAGCTGCTGAGCAGTAGATATAAATATGAGTCTTAATAATTATTGATCTGCTGTAATATTGTCAGATTCTTCAATCATGGCTTTCTAGTATTACGCTGAAGCACCGCACCATGAACACCAGGTGTTTGTGTTCACTGCATTCACAGCTTCTCAGGCTCCTGTGAAAATAATTTCTTTTTGTCCTACTCTGCATATGATCCATGTATTTTGTCAACTTTATTAATACCATACTTTAAAGGGAATGTGTCATCAGAAAATTACCTATTAGTTTTATGTGTAACAGTTTTTAAAGAAGTTTTGAAAATGTTATTTTTAATTTTCCATGTCAATATCTATACACACAAGTGCTTTTCTTTAGCAGTGTCTAGAGAATATTGCCTGTACCTGTAGCTTTTCTCAAATAGATTAGAGTCAGCTGCTACACTATTTTGGCATGGGATACCATTCAATCAAATATATGTCATGACTGAGTAAGGTTGTATAACCAAGACGCATTGACTGTATACCGCCTCTACACCACTGGAGCCTATTTTTAATGTTGAACAAGAAAGAATTCAAGGTTTTTACTTGTGAGTGCTGGACTACAATTACTACATTTAATTATGACTATGGGGGGGCTGAATCTGTGCACCAGAGAAAGACCATCTGCAACACTGGCTGGCATAAGTTTTCTCCACACTGTTACACATAGATCTACCAGGTCATGGACAGAGAGAGACACTTTTTGTAAATGCTCTCAGCTCTAGCTAACTAACATAGGCATGAAGGACCACAGCCCACTATTTCCTATTTTGAAAATTTGAATTGTTGAACCAACAATCCAAAATGATGACCCTTGTTTTCTTCAACTTCTGCCACACAGTGGGGCTGCCCTTTTTTCCAGGGTACTCCACCAAACCTTTCACCAGACCTGCTGATTTTAAAACTTAAATATCTGCAGCTAAGTACAGTTGTTATATTTTCATCATAACTGGCAGACCGTCCAGCTTGGACCATGGGATAGAGCAAGAGTTATGATATTGGTTGGAGGATAGGATTACAGCTGCAGAGGACAGTGGTCTCCAGAGGATGATAAACCTTTATGGGTGTCTGTGAACCAGTTACTTCCCATACAAACATCTGGCTTGAGTCATGAGCTGGTCCATAATGGTTTGACATTCCAATATGAGTCTAAAATATCTGTTCAAGTCATTCCATATATCTCTTAAAATGCAGATCCAAAAGAGCCGAATATAATTGTGCTTCACATCAATGTCACAAGGTTATTAGTTATCTCACTATTTTCAACTCCAAATTATACTAATCAAGTCAACAGAGTCTAGAAAAGTTAAGGCACAACAAATAATGCATATCAAATACACATGTTTGAGCGCACAGAATATAGCAAAATGTGGTCTTTCAACGTGAAATGGCCTCGGGTAAACCTTGTATGCACTAATAAGCAATTAAGTAAAAATGTAATTGCAGCATCAGAACATTGCAATGCTATTGTACCATGAGAAACGCTCTCCAATAGCACAGCAGATATGGAAATGGAAATGCAAGTTCCGTTCATAACACTGTATCAAGCCAATTAGAAGAATTCATATCTAATCCATCTCCTTTAATTGGATGGAAAATTAACCTTTATAAGTTCAGGTCAGTGAACAGAACCAGTTGTCAAACCAGTCAAAAATCTAAATTTGGCCTTAGACAGAGAAATACTACAGGTGCCCTTTTGAACAAATTGCAAATCTTCTTGTGTTAAGCAATGCACCTGATCTGTTATGTCAGTGGATAGACTCACGAGCTATGATCATCTTAACCAATTTGCTTTCACATGTACTATTAACCTTTATTGTTAAAGAGGCTCTATTTCCATTGCTCAAAAACTGTATTCTAGAGTTCAGGTTAAAAAATAAAGACCCTCTTTACACGAGCCAATGATCGGGGCAATTATCAGGAAGAAAAATTTCTAGGAACATCCATACCCAAACCTGCCCTGTTTGAAGAAAATCTGTCAGCGTGATCAACCCTATTAAACAGGCATATATTCCGATTGATCATACTGATTAAAACAATACCTAGTTATCTTTGTACATAGCTGTGCTCCCGAGATATCTGCTTTTTTATTATTATGCAAATAAGCTCCCTTGAGCACCAAGGGGAGGCCAGAAGCCTTGAAGCACCACGATTGAAACACCAATTCCCTCTATGCAGTCTGCCCTCCCCATGATTGACAGGGCTAGACAAGAAATTCCCATGCCTGCTCCCATTGCTTAGTCACTTGATGCTTGCGCACACAATCCGCTTCAACTAGAGCAGGTTCAAACTGCGCTCGCATCGAAAACACGTGAGTCCTCCCAGAATTATAGACGCCAGCTTCAAGGTCTCCACTTCTGGGTGCAGTTTCATGTCTTTGGGACATGCGCAGTCCGAATCTTTGCTGCTCTTATCTTTTCCAGAAAGCAAATCAAAGATATTTAAAATAGCCTTCCTTCTAAAAGGAAAAGGAACGCTAAGTTTCTCTGATGCTACTAGATGTAACATATACCAATTTACATATGTTTCCCAAAAACCCAGAGGAGCGTTGTCTGGCCTACAATACTCCTCACACATACTAGACACTCTGTATAAGGAGAAAGTGCCCAACAAAGGCCTCTCAGCTAGCTAAGCTAATTTTTTTTCTGCTGTGCTATGATAAACAAACTAAAAAAGTTGTATATCAAACATATACGTTCTGCTATGATAAAGGCTAATACCCAGTAAGAACGACTTGTAGATGAGATGCTACCTTATGCCTGAAGGCTTGTTTAAAATGCTAAGAATTGGTTTTGGATAGCTATGCTATATCTGGTGGTGTGAGATGCTCAATTTTCTTTTACTTTTGGAAGAAAAACTGATTTGCACATTTCTTTTTCAGAGGAGTTTTACACATTGGCTGGCTTTCACACTCATTCCTTAGAGGAGAATGGATTTTTTTGAAAATGTGGTAAATTGGACCCAAAACAAATTTCAAGAAATTTGCTCGTCTTTAGTCTAGATACAGCTATTTTTGTTTGACATATATGTACCTGGTAACCAACACAGAAGATTTCTCTTCCTTGCACTGCCAGAGATTTAGGTCCTGATTAGTCAATCCCGACCTACATCTCAGGAAGTCCAAGGAATGAAATGGTTCATATTTTTTAAAATGTGTACAGTATAAAAAGGTGCCATGGTCAATTAGAGGTTGTATTATACAGGTATTTACCCTACAAGATTTGTCTCTAAATGAGAATATATCCAGGGTATAGCATCATAAAAAAGCATCATATGGCACTCAATGTGCCCCAAAGTGCCACCCTACTAACTATATGCAACATGTGTCTCATGCATTTTCCATCTTCGCTTGACCCAATTCTGGGTCAAGGGGCAATTAAAAAATGGTTATGAAGGTGTGTACCCTTAAATCAAGAGATCCAAATGCATGATAGATAGATAGATAGATAGATAGATAGATAGATAGATAGATAGATATAAGGACATAGCGGAGGATTGGCCTCCTCTGGGAATTTAGCACTCCTGTTCACACTGGTGCAGCTTCTGACCAGGTATGATGTTCTCCTGATATGGGCCTGCTGGTTTGTGTAGGATGCAGGTCAGTGTTAGTGTAGGACTCATCCGATTGGAAGCCACCTTGATCGTTGGTGGATGAGCCCGACATATTTATGATCATTTATATGCGCTAAGAGCTTCCATATTACTTACTACATAGCAGTTATGCTTTTTTACCTTTTCACACATTCACCTCATGTTCATTTTATGTGTCATGGCTTATCTAGTGCTGCTGCCATTTTCTGTTTAGTAGATAGATAGATAGATAGATAGATAGATAGATAGATAGATAGATAGATGATAGATGATAGATAGATATGAGATAGACATATTCTGATATGATTTCATACAAGTAGGTTTATAGAACTCATTTTTGTACTGCATTATCTGATTAGTAATGGTAAAGAACTCCAAGTTATAAATATATTCATCCTTATCATATTCAAACATGAAACCTTCACAACAGTTTCTATGACAGACAGCTAATCATTGTATAAAAAGAACTTACTCACCTTGGTTTCCTGCAAGGGATATTTAATGTACTGTCAAGGCTGACCTGTTCCCGCACTGTGTCATTAGCTGTTATTCATCTGTCTCAGCTTAGTCTTCCTGATTACAATGATCCAATGTCACAAAATGGCCATGTAGAAAAGTTTCTTGAAAAGTTACGATAAAAGGATTGTTAACGTTGCTTTTTGACCATAGATGGTAAAATTCCTTCCCACGGAAAAGAATATAAGAATCATCATCAAAAGGTGAACACCCTTTTAAATGTGAATATATATTGATTCAGCTATCTTAAAATATCATACAAATTCTACTAGGAAGACTAAGGCCAAGGTACCTGATATGGTCACCATTACAGGTCAGGTCAGCTGTAGCATCCAGCCTAGAGAATACTATAGCTGTTCAGAGGCAAGGGACTGTAAAATAGCTCAATGCAGAGTATTTCACAGTAAAGCTCCACCTACTGGGCACTTAAAGGAGCAGAATCTTGCAGAATAAATTTTCATATTCCTGATAATAAAAGTTTTAAAAAAGTTACGTTTGTCCTGCTCGCCCCAACACCCAACTAGTGCTGTCAGCAGTTTTACATGGTCAAAATTGACAAACTCTCTTTAACCGACGGTAAGTGCAAGTTGATTAATTAGGTTTTCAAATGCCACTGTGAAACACAACTCCATATAACCACTTCAATAAAGAAGTAGTTAAAGAGGTTGTCAGGGTTCAGAGCTGAATCCTGAAATAAGCTGCCCTTCACTCATTTCCCATGTATGAGAGGAGCATCGAGCATTTCTTGCTCTGATGCTACCCATTCCCCTCTGCTGCCTAGCAATGAGCCCGGTGATGTCACCGGCACAAATGGCCTGTCCTTAGCGGTGACCTGGGCTGTTTTACAGGCTAGGGCAGTGCTAAAGACCACCCAGTGGGCTCACTGCTAGATGGAACCTCCGCATAGCATACTGAGAAAAAGCCGGGTGCATCACCGGCAGTAAGCAAGAAATGTCCTGTATTGTGCCGCAGAGAGGATGGGGGAGATTTACTAATCTAAATGCACCAGAATTCTGAAACAGTTTGTATCAAAAACTGGCATTCATGCTTTGCACCACATTTAATAAAGGGGTTGTCCAGGTTTTAACTATTGAGCTCAGGATAGGCCATCTATATCTGATTGGAGGAGTCCAACACCTGCAGCCGTGCTGATCAGCTGTTCTGCAGTAGCTACAAAAGTTCTCATACACTTGAATAGGAAGGAGCTGTCCCATTGAATGGAGTGAGACGGCTTGTCATTACACCTGCTCACCGCTACGAGGTCGATGGCAAGTAGGTAAACAAAGAAGGAAAGGCAGTGCTGGCATGGAGTGCGGCCTTCTCTTCAAACCTCTGATCGACTGATGTGACAGGTGTCAGACCCCCGCCGTTTTGATATTGATAATCTATCCTGAGGATACATCATCGATACTAAAATCCCAGAAAACCCCTTTAAGTGTTTTTGACACTTTTGGACTCGTTGACATATCTTAGCAGGAGACAAGATTGGCTTGCCAGAAGGAGGCATGTCTTAAGACTGCACAATTTCTACCAAAATTTGCAGCAAAATTCTGGTGTAAAGTAAGCCAACTAACAGGTAGTATAATCTTACACTAAACAGTTGCATTATATTTATCGTCTAGAATCAGAAACCTTGCTAAATTTGGTGTACTTTTCACTTATCAAATGTGTGCTTTTAATTCTCACGTTATTTATGTGTTTTTGTTTTTATGTAAAAGGTCTTTTGGGTCAACTGAATACATTTACGTATGGCCTACTCTCTACTTGAGATATCTACACACAGTGACTACATATAAGGGTTCAGGAGCATTGTCAAGTTTTCATATTTGGCTGATGCTTTAAGTTTGTAAATTCCAGTGATAACTTTTTGATTATTTCATCATTCAATTATATAAATTATGTTAAATGTTGATTTGTCAACCAGGTACAGATTGGTTTACTGCTTCCCACTCCATAGCCTGAGCGTAATGCCAAGCAGCAAAGGTCACACTGGGAGACATTTTGCTTTTCTCTTGGACTGGGTGTACAGTGTAGCCAGGACCACCCTTTTCTGGCCAGTAGATCAGCATGGACAGCTACAGTATGCAGAAATGTTGGGCAATGTATATACAGTACATATCTGTGTATATGGTGTATACATTTCTAATTATTAGTTGTATTGCAGAACACTTGCAGTATCCCAGAGCAGTATTTGCAAATGGACGAGTGGTTAAGCATCCTGCCTCATTGTAGACATTGTAGAAGGTTAAGTGTGGGCTGGCCCCACCTCTAACCGTAGAGCAATCTAGATTTTGCAGAGGAGTGAGAGGTTGAACTTTTCCTCACTTCTTCTACTAGGTCTCAAACTACAGAGACTAACAGATCTCTATAACATCAACAGAAAGAGGACAACTTAGAATCTGCATGGTCAACATAAGAGTCAGCAAGGTAACTGTTTACTTCAGCTATCCAGACTTTGCTGCTGTGAAGGACACCGTTAAGACACCCTTCACATTTGGACATGTCCTAGCCAGATGTGCCTTCGAAAATCTGTATCTCACAGTGGACATTACAGCTATTACTACCGAGGTACTGTTGCCTTAGCAAGATAGTGTACGAAGAGTGCCATAATGAAATAACCCAGCATTGCCAGCCTCCTTGCCTTCATATATGTGGAAAGGATTTGCACTGTGTGCATACGTAACTGTGCTTCATTGTTGTTAGATATACTACAAGTCCCATTTTGCACATAAGTAAAAGAGACAGTTGTTCTGCTACATATGGTCTGGTTTTATGACTACACCATATGCTGGTGGTTGCACTCTACATGTCCTGCCTTACACTCATACAAGCACCTAACATTAGGGACACCCCAACTCCTATCAGGGTGTGCCCCAGGGGAAGAGAGGGCGTCTCCTCTTTCACTGCACTGGCCCTAGGGAGCAACAGTGTACATTCAGGAGGGCCTTTTGCTCCTATGGCCTTCTGCAGGTCTTTAGGTTGCATATATAATTTAGTTTGCCCCAATGGAAGCGTATTCAATGTTTGTTCACGTGTAGAACACATTCCCCAGCTGGAGGTAGGTGTCATCCAGGCCTGTGGCAACCACTTCTGCAGCAGAGGATAGAGAAAAGACTCTGAAACTGCAGTACTGGGAGAGCTGGCTATGAGAACTGCACCCAATCATAGAGGTTGATGTTGGAGAAACTGCTGCTTGGAGAAAGAGGTTGTAGCGATGGCGAACGGACAGTCTGCTAAGCCACAAAGAGCACAGGACATGAGGATGTTTCCCGCTCACATGGGAGACATTGTGATAGAAGCCAGATCAGATCAGGCCAGAGCTGACTAGAAGTTGCCTACCACACTATGGAGGAGACCCTCTAGTCTCCAGTTACGAGTAAGTCTATGAGTGTGCTGTACTTGTGCTACGGTCACTTTAGTTGCAATGCAGTAAGTGGTGACTCTATGTGGGAAGCATGGCAAATCAGAGAATTCAAGAGGAACAAGCTCAAAGTGTGACTCCCAGATGATGAGAAAGGTAATCTGGTGCTGTGTCCTGTGTGCCTATAGACACGGATCTTATGAAGGCTGTGGTACATATGCCACCCATACCCCTTTAGAAAGGTGGTGTTACTAGAACCATATATAGTGCCCATATTATTGATAAAACCACCATGCTTGTCTTAAAGTTTTGATTAGATTGATGCAGTGTGAATTCCGTGTCATTCTGCCATAATTTCATGCCATCCCACACCCCATGGTCATCTGACAGTGGGATCCTGAACAGTTGCATTGGAGCTCTGCAATAAAACCCTAGGCAAATTGCAAGGGTTAGTGACGAATTTTAACATATGCATTAGTCATGTGCCTGGCAATAATTTTTTTCATATAATTTTATTTGTACAGGGATTGCCAAATGCCAGAAGAAAATAACTTTGTTAGCCAACTCTTCAAAGGCCGTTTCCTGTAGAACAGTGAAGGAAGCGAAATTATTTGCATCTAAAGATACTCTTCATTGTATTTCTATGAGTAATGACTTGCAACAGTCCTAGTTGCTTAGTCATATGTAGTTTGTGACTATTTGGCTCCAAAATAGAAATACACCATGGCACCAGTGTTATTTCAGAGGTCACTAAGATGATGGATAAAATGCATTTAACATACTTGTTACATTATTCTAGATATTGCATATCCTCTAGGTATTTCTAATATATAAGTGCTAGAATTATGAATAAAGCACATGGTAATCTAATGAAGACCAATATAAAAGGGGTTTTCTAGGCCCCTGATATTGATGACTTATTCTTAGGATAGGTCATCAATATTCTATTAGTTGCAGCCAGACACCCCGCAACCCCACTGATCAGCTTTCTCTGCGTCCTATCGTGCTAGAATTAGCACCTTGAATGGAACTGGAAGCACTCTTCATTCCGGAGGTTGCAGGTTCTAGCACAGCTGATTGTCCGGATGCAGGGTATCAGACACTCATTGATCAGATATTGATGATCTATCCTGAGAATAAATGATCAATTTCCATAGCCTGGAAAGTCCCTTTAAAAGGCTATGAACACCTGGGGCATTTTTTAATATTCTTGCTTTCTACTTGTCATGGGCCAAAAATCATTTTTCCAGTTGGTTTTTGTTGAAAATTTTCAACCTTTTTCTTCTGTGGCCTTCACTTTTCACTAACTCAGCAGACTGTTCTTTCTGCTTATCACTGAAATCCATCAGAGAGCTGCTCTGAGGGCTCAATCTGTAGCCCTTATCACTAGTTCCCTGACAGACTATAAACACTTGTTTACATCCACACCTGAATACAGCATGCCATATCCAGGATAGCCAGACACTGCCAGGGCTCATCAGACCTCTATTCACTGTAATGGGCTCCTTCGGGGTCCCGGGAATAAATTCTAGTTTTGTGCAAAAAAAAAAATACTTTTGCACACCTTTGCAGTGGAACAAATCACAGAATATAATGCACTAATACAATAGATGCAAACATTATATATGGACTAAGCCCTCATTCTGGTATTTAAAAATCTGAGACTCTCAGCCAATATATTTTGATCAAAACACATCTGGCACAGCACTACCCACGCCAAGGTGGTCTCAGTCAGGCAGATCCTACTTTAAACCTACCTATGCCGTTGGGCATCTATATTCAGGAGAGCACCCCCTGCACATATAGTGTGCTGCTTCTAGTTACCTCTTTGTGCATCGAGCAACCGATGAGAGGAGGAGCAAGCACAGCTATATGTACCATCCAATCAAGGTTGCTCCTATTATCTGGGGAGTAGCATTCTTGTGCACTTTTTGCCCCACCTATCCCAAAGGGGAGCTGTGCGTGCTCCTCCTCTCATTGTTTGCTTGGGACTACGAGCAGCAGACTATATGTGCAGGGCCTGCTCTCCTGAATATAGATGCCAAATGCATAGGTAGGTTTAGAGTAGGACCTGCCTGACTGAGAGCACCTTGGCATGGGTAGGTGGGCACAGATGTGTTTTGATCAAAATATATTGGCTGAGAGTCTCAGATTTTATAATACCAGAATAAGTGCTTGGTCCATATATAATGTTTGCATCCATTGTGTTTTTTTTTCCTTATAAATGCTGCCATGTACAGTACATCCGCATATTGAGTTATCATATCGTGCAGGATGTTTTGTAACTTTTTTGTGATATTTTTTCACATCTTTGCAGTGCACTAGGAGTTGATTTCTACTACAGCAATGTAATTACAGTATTATTCAAAGTCCAAATAAATCTTAATGTACATAAACAGCTCTGTCATAATTAATTCTGAAAAAATTAGTGACGCTGAAGGAGCTACCAAATTAATCCCGCAGAAATTGGTCTATTATGCAGAAAGTTTTGCTGCTTCCCAGTTGTCGATGATTACATGACTTATTACCATAATTATCTCACATGAAGAACTGCAAACCAGAAAGCGATCAGTAAGCATCCACTTAAAAATGAAACTTCAGTTACTGGTGCTGTTTCTAGCTATACAAATTCAGTAAGCCCTGAACAAGTCAGAGCAGAGGATGGGACCCTGATGATGATGTGTCATGGTGTACTTCTTCAGGCCATCACTCCCTGGAGTTGGTGCAGTGAAGGGGGGCACCCTATATTTCCTTGGGACACTCCCTGCATCTAGGGCATCTGCCTGATGGAAGTTTGGTGGGTGCCTTTGATGTTAAATGTCAGTGTGGGTGCAAGGCAGGGCAATGGCCAGCATGTGGTGTTAAGAGAGTTAGCAACCAGGCTAGATTGCACTTAACAAAAGTTTCTCTTTACTGTACACTGAATAAAAGTTGTAGTATATCCACCAGTTATCTGTACACAGTGCAAATTCCACCCAGATGTCCAGGCATGAGCTATCCAAGTAGTTTGCAGCAATTGCTATCTGATTACTGAGACCTCTGGATAACAACCATAATCTGTCACAATGTCTACAATTCGCATTGAAGCTTTCCGTTCCAGTAATATGAGTGGCAAAATCGTACCTTAAGTGTGCAGGGTGTCTTAACTTGTTATCCTTTCACTGCAGCAGGACCTGAGAATACTGTACACTGATCACCTTGCTGACTAAAATGTTGTAGCCCCTTGAATCCTCTAATCTGGAGTGCATAGGGTGTCAGCTTGTTTCCCCAATGCAGCAGCAAATGTCTATAATGCTCCACACTGGTTTCCTTGCTGACTCTCATGTTGATGTCGCGCTCTGGTGTGGAGGGTATAGCCACACCAAGCGTAAGAGGGAAGGGAACAGACCGGAGAAGGGAAATGGTCACCTCCTGCAGGAATCCCTGAGACTAGGCCCTGGCTGACTACCAGTATGAACAGCCCTTGGTGGTAGGAGAGTTCATACACAGGAACCTAATTACTAACTGACCTTGTAGTTAGTGATAGGGGAAGGAGTCAACCCATTCCTCCAACAGGACGGAGGAATAGGAGACTCCAAACGACGGATAAACACAATAGGGAAAATGACACTTATCTTTATGCAGAAATAGCAGCAACTGAATCTCAGCCAACAACAGCTCCAAACAACTAAGTCAGCAGAAAGTATAAACCGAAGTGAATACTGGGAAATGAAGGAATAGAGGAAAGATAATTACCACACCTACCACAGCTGAGGGGAAGGGGTGTGGTAACCAAACCAAGGGGAAAACATGTCAAATTATGTCACTTTTGAAAGCCACGCAGAACGTCTGATACCAGACGCAAGCCCACTCGTGACAGTTGAGCCATGAAAATTCTCTAAAATCTTCTCTCTCTTTCTGATGGTAGTGGACAGATCTTTTAGCCTCTGGAAGCATTGAAGCTGAATGCATGAGAAGAGGAACATATGCTATCTGCTTCCTGCCTTCTCTAGGCCCATCCTCACACTGCCTACTCCTAGCACAACTAGAATCTTCTCCTGGAATCTAGGTGAAGAGGCCAGCCCACACCCTAAACTCTAGAGAGGGATGGTGCAGATTTTGATACAGATTTTGCTGTGGGCTTTTACATGCAGATTAGATTTTCTCATGAATTTTGATGCAGAGTTCTGTGCATATTACATACCCAATTGAAATGAATTGAGACGTTCTACTTCAGAAAAGCTGCACACATCATTGTTTTTGCCGCAGTAGAACACAGGGCAGGGATTGACACTTTTCAACCCCATAGGATAACTTGGGAGAAGCCTTTATGCTGCATATTTCTGGTAGATTTTTCAACATGTGAGGCCATCCTTGTGCAGCATGTCAGCCCACAGGGGAGAGGTGGCAGTAGCAATGAGGGTGGTTGTCGTCCTCACAGTAGCTAAACCTGCTTCAGCACTCCCCCAGTCAGGGCATGTAGTGTTGGGAGGGATGCACCTTTACTTCCCCTCGGGCACACCCTGTATTTGGGGAGTCCTGTCTAGTGGTGGCTGGGGTGTCCTTGGTGACTGACAAGCAGTGGGGTGAAAGGCAGGAGAACTGGGGACTGGATCAGACATGCAGACAAATGACCAGGCTGGCTTGGTTAAAGCAAAATACAGTGTTCATATATCTCACAAGGTAGGCTTTTCCCAAAGGCTGCGTATAGGTGGTAGATACTATGAGGGTCCTCCCTGAGTCCCTTTCTATACATAAAAGCAATCTTCCCAATTGAACAAAGGAGTGCAATTTCCTTCTCAATATCTCTGCAATGCCTAACTCTAGGGTGCAGTCCTATAACAGATGGTCAGTCCATCTCAATACTGGAGCGGGTTCCTGAAGCAATATAACCCAAACCACATGCAGTGAAGTCTACAGCCATATACCTGTACATGCATGACCTTCACTTTCTTTCTTCTCCATGCACTGTCCCTTTGAATGGCCCTCGACCTTCTATAGAAATCTGTTTGTTTTTTTCTCCCTCAAAGTTTTGGTCTTAGGACAGTTGCCTCTCTATCAGCTTGCTATCTCACAGGGTTGGGATCTCCCTGGATAAAGATACTCCTTTTCTGCTTTAGCTACAGCCTCTCTGGTTTATACACCGACAACTACTACACACGTCTTCCCTCTTTGCCTATTTGCTAGCAACTCAATACACAAAAGGTTAGGGCCAGCCAACCACCTGGCAACTGTCTCTAAGGGCTCCCAGTTAACTACTTACTTCCCATATACAGCCTTTTTGTAATACTGATACATTATAAAGCCACATCAATCACTTTTACCACAAGCCTTGCATAGTCCTTTGTCTCACAGTAAACAATTTGGCAACTTTAGCAGTGAACCAAATTTTCACTGTGCTTATATCCTGAAGGGACGAAAAATCTGCAATTAAAAATCCACAGCATGCTTGTTCATTTCCTTTTCTGATTTTTTCTGCTACATGTGGATGGGGTTTTCAAAATGTTTTATTTGCTGCGGATTTGCAGTACAGACTTTGCACTGCAAATCTGCTGCATATCCAGAGCATCTAGACTCACTCTTAGATTTTATTATATAAACTAATATTTTTGAAAGCAAAAAAGTATAATTTTTAAATGCAGCATAATAACAGTTTATTCTGTAACAGCTGTCACTTCTATGCTGCATACATGGTTTATCTATGACATATTTTTATGAGTTAATGTAGGGAGAGCAGTCAGACCCAGGCCCTGATGCACTATTTGCATATAGCGGATTGAGTCTCTGCTGTATGATCATGTCAGTGTACAGTGGTGTACTTGCAAAAGGAACACGTGACATCTATTTCTTGACAAAAGTCCTCTGTTCCGAGAATGAGCATGTGGTAATATGCTAACACGTTACAGTACAATATGAGTATGAAATACAGGATACATTTAGTACAGCATATCATATAAATGTTCATAAACATACATACTGCAATGCTAAGCTAACAACGTACAGGTGATGCTACCTTAAACTGGGTGAGGAGGCTGATAATGTATGTTACTTCCTTGAGAAAGATGGTTGCTATGAGCTGAGCTGATGCTGTCAGCAAGGTCAGAGGCAAAAAGTACTGTGGCTGGCAGGGAACAATTCTAATATTAAATGATAACTAGCTAGAAACTATTTGCAAAAGTGAACACTGGATGGAGCCAAAGCAACATTAATACTGAACACAGGGGCTCAGTGGTTAATAATGGTGCTTTACAGCACTGGGGTCCTGGGTTTGAATCCAACCAAGAACGACATCCACATGGAGTTTGTATGTTCTCCCCGTGTTTGTGTATGTCTTTTCCCACAATCCAAAGACATACTGATAGGGAGCTTAGATTGTGAAGCCCATTGGGGACAGTTGGATGCTAATGTTAGTGAAGCGCTGCAGAATAAAGAAGCGCTATATAAATGCATAATATATGCCTGTTAGGCTGCTTTCATATCAGCACTGTTATTTCCATTATAGGGGCAGAAGAATAAAAATAACAGCAATGCCAGATTCAGCAAATAACTGATAGGAACGGGGCCTAACAGATCCCATTGACTATAAAAAAATTTTATTTTTTTTTGTGTAGTGCATGCAGGACTTTTCTCACCACTTTTTTCACATATTCTGTGACAGAAGCTCCAAACTGTGCTTCTGACGCAGATATGAAAGCAGCCTTAACCCCTTAATGACCGGGCCATTTTGCACCTTCTTGACCAGGCTTATTTTTGAAAATCTGACATTTATCACTCTATGTGGTAATAACTTTGGAACACTTTTACTTATCCAAGCCATTCTGAGATTGTTTTCTCGTGACATATGACAGTCATAAATTTGAGTCAATATATGTCACCTTCATTTATGAAAAAATCCCAACTTTACCAAAAATTTTGAAAAATTCACAATTTTCAAAATTTCAATTTCTCTGCTTTTAAAATTGAAAGTGATACCTCATAAAATATTTATTATTTAACATTCCCCATATGTCTACTTTATTTGCATCATTTTGTAAATATCATTTTATTTTTTTGGGACATTAGAAGGCTTAGAATTTTAGAGGCAATTCTTAAAATTTTTAAGAAAATTTCCAAAACCCACTTTTTAACGACCAGTTCAGGTCTGAAGTCACTTTTTTGGGCTCACATAGTAGAACCCCCCCCATAAATGATCCCATTTGGGAAACTACACCCCTCAAGTTAATTAACACTGATTTTATAAACTTTGTTAACCCTTTAGGTATTCCACAAGAATTAAAGGAAAATGGAGATGAAATTTCTAAATTTCACTTTTTTTGGCAGATTTTCCATTTTAGTCCATTTTTTCTTTAACACATCTAAGGTTAACAGTCAAACAAAACTCAAATATTTATTACCCTGATTCTGCGGTTTACAGAAACACCCCACATGTGGTGGTAAACTGCTGTATGGGCACATGGCAGGGCGCAGAAGGAAAGGAACGCCATATGGTTTTTTGAAGGCAGATTTTGGTGGACTGGTTTTTAGACACCATGTCCCATTTGAAGCCCCCCAGATGTACCCTATAGTACAAACAATCAAAAAGTGACCCCATTTTGTAAACTACGGGATAAGATGACAGTTTTATTGGTACTATTTTGGGGTACATATGATTTTTAATCACTCTATATTATTTTTTTTGGGAGGCAAGGTAACCGAAGAATGGATGTTTTGGTACTATATTTATTTTTTGTTTTTTATCATGTTCATCTGACAGGTTAGATCATGTGGTATTTTTATAGAGCAGGTTGTTACAGATGCGATTATATCAAATACAGTATGTCTACTTTCTTTGTTTGTTTCAGTTTTACATAATAAAGCATTTTTGAGAAAAATATGTTTTTGTGTCTCCATTTTCTAAACGCCATATCTTTTTTATTTTTCTTCCGATCGTCTTGTGTAGGGGCTCATTTTTTGCAGGAAGAGTTGAAATTTTCATTGGTACCATTTTTGGGTACATATGATATTTTGATTATTCATTATTACACTTTTTGGGGCAAGATGACCCAAAAATTAGTGTACTTGCGGTGACACTTGGAGCTCATGACGTACTGTACATGTCATGATGCGGTAACTACCACCACACCATGATGTATATAGTACGTCATTCGTCACTAAGGGGTTAATGGAGTTTTCTGGGATTTTAATATTGATAATGTCTCTTCATCTCTTCACGATAGGTCATCGATATCAAATCAATGGGGGTCCAACACTCGGCATACACGCCAATCAGCTGGTTGAAGAGAAGGCCACACTCCTTGTGAGCACAGACTCCCCTTCATTGTTTACCTGCTCGCCATCGACATCGCAGCAGTGAGCCGGTATAATTACAAGAAGGCGTCTCATTCACTTCAATGGGATGGCTGGTTCCTATTCAAGTGTATAGGAAGGAGCTGTTACATAGAAGTGAATGGGTGGCTTGTAATTAATCCCTCCTCACCAGGTAGATCATCAATATTAACATTTTGCTAAACCCCTTTAACTCTTGATGCAGGAACAGCAGATACTTGCCCCTACTTACCGATGTACCCGATCGGTAACTAAAGCTATTAGATGCCGTGATCTCACGAGATCACGGCATCTAATAGCGCTAAACCCGGAAGCGTTCGCTTCCGGGTGTCCCACGCACGCCCCCCTGTGGCCAATCAGGGCACCTGTGGTGGGTTTGAATGCTGTAAACCTCGCTGATGAGATGGCAGGCCAGGCTAAGAAATGAGCAAAAGGGATATTAAATTCAGGATTTAAAATCCCTGATTGCTGAAAAATAAAAAAACTGGATCTATTTGCTCATATGTGAGCCTTAAAATAGTCACAAAATTTTTTTTCAAAAATTAAAAAATTATATAAAAAATAAAAAAAATATAAAAGTTTAAATCACCCCCCTTTCTGTATAATTAAAAAATAAATACCTAAATAACAATAAATATAGACATCATTAGTATCACCGCGACCAAAAACGCCTGTACTTTTAAAATATTTTTAAAAATTTCCAATACGGCGAAATGCGTGACGGGAAAAAGCGTCAAAATGGCTGATTCGCTTTTTTTTTGTTGCTTTTTAAAAAAAAAAAATTAAATAAAAAGCGAGCAAAAAGTCATACACACCCCAGAATGGTATCAATAAAAAGTTCAGATCGCCCCGCAAAAAATAAGCCCCCATACAGTTCCGTACACATAAATACCAAAAAGTTATAGGGGTCAAGATATGACGACAAAAAAAAAAATTCCAACTTTATAATTATTTTATCACTATCAAAACACAAGAAAATCTATACATATTAGGTACCGCCGGATTCGTACTGACCAGTAGAATGAAAGTAACTGGTCAGTTTTAATGAACATCGAACGCCGTAAATAAAAAAACCCGAAAAACTGTAGTGGAATTGCGTTGTTTTTTTTTGCAATTTCACCCAATTTGGAATTTTTTTCTCGCTTCCCACTACACCATATGCAATATTAAATGGTGGAGTTGGAAAGTACAACTTGTCCCGCAAAAAATAAGCCCCCATACAGCTATGTGAACAAAAATATAAAAAAAGTTATGGCTCACGGAAAATAGGGAAGAAAAATGAAAACGCAAAACCGAAAAAACCTCTTGTACTGAAAGGGTTAAAGGCATGACATCCTCTTTTTAGTCAATAAAATGGAACATTTTGGGTCTTGTGTGCAGTTTTAAAGCGAGTTCAGACATAGAAGAAAAGATTCATCCCATATTTGACCACAAATCAGGCAGAGCCTTCTAGGCATATTAATATGGAAGGCTCTGGGGTCTTTGTTAGCCTTCTGCTTTCATGTCAACCCATCAGTACCCTATAATAGCATCACAGGGACAGCAATGAGGTGATAGAGGGAGGCTGTTCCATCTGTCTGTTTGGATGTATATTACAGCTTACACCTGCTGCTGATGGTGTAGGAACAGCTTCTACATTTACAGCACTGTAAATGTCTGACACATGCTGTACCTACCAACAATGTAGTTGGAAAATTTGGGGCGTGTAAGTCCAGCCCCCAGGAACGCTCGCAAACTCACCCAGGAATGCCCACATAAGACCCACCAATTTTCACCCCAAGACAGACTGAATTTGCCAGGACTGTCTCTGAAAATTAGAGACAGTCCCTGCAAATTCAGGACTGTTGGCAACTACGTTGATGGGTTGATACCAACCATGGTAACTGATGGACAAAAGCAATGGGGGGAAATCAATGCTATCAAAACTAGCAAATAGGAAATGTGTTGTTGATAATCAATGTTTGCTTGTTGGGTGATTACATACAGATAATTTAAGTGGCAGTGTCAATTATGAATAGAGGCCACCAGCCCTTCTGTCTTATGATGCATTACATGAATAGGTCTCCACAGGTACACATGCCTCCCAACTATTCCAGATTTGGTGGGACTGTCCTGGATTTCAGAAGTGATCACAGAAGGACGCCACCATTTCCTGATTTCAATCCTATCTGTATCTTGATGACACAGATACAATTAAATGTAATGGGGAAGAAGGGAGTCGTTAGCAACCTGCTCCACCTTTCACCAGCCTGTGCTCCCCCCAGCAGGCAGTAGTAATGCAGGGACATCATAGTACCTGCTGAGTTGATTGGGAGAAAGCACAAGCCGGGGGATGATGTGCTCTGTTTACCAGGGGAACGGGGCTAGGTGAGTATTACTTTATTATTATATTTAAACTACAAGGGCTTCACCATTGTAAAGGAGGCACTGGGGGAGGCAGAACTATTGTGAGTGGAGCACTATGGGGCAACACTATTGTAAGGGGACACTAAGGGTCATTCTTACTTAAAGGGGGCATAGTTAATGTAAGGGGGAACTAAGGAAGCATTCTTTTGTTAAGGGGGCACTAAAGGGGAAAGACTACTGAAGGGGGTACTAAAGGAGCATTCTACTTTAAAGGGGGCATGAAGGGGACTGAGCGGGATTGCGCATGCACTTGACAGAGTTAGAGACATGGCTTAGTTTTAACAAATTTAAGGGAGCACGATACACACATGACTCATATTGTCCCTCCTTGGCCTTTTCAAACATTGGGAGGTATAGAAACATGTAGACGGTATAGTTTCACCTACTGACTTAGCTACTGCTTCCCTATTAGTTACTGTCCTGGTATAGTGTTAAGACAATAGATGAACTTCTTAGAGTAAGAAAACTACATGAATACTTTTTTTTAAAAAACCTTGGGCGTAGCCATAGGGAAAGCAGGGGAAGCGGCTGCTTTGGGGCCCAGACTCAGAAGGGGCCCACCCAGGAGGAGGACTAAAAGATTTTATTGTAAGGGCCCCCTCAACAGTATTATATGATTACATCATATACAGTGACAGTATGTACCGTGTAGGAAATGGACAGAGCGGCTGCCGGGCATGGTATCAGAGAACAATCTTTCAATCTTTACTAGTCACAGGAGTGGGGGTTACATGAAAGGAGGGGGTTGGAAAGAAGTTACTGGAGGAAGGGGGCCCCATTCAAAAATTTGCTGTGTGGCCCAGTCATTTCTAGTTACTCTGCGCTCTTTATGTATCAAATATTAATTCTGTATGACCAATAGCCACTGCTTCACAGTGCTAACTCTTATGTGCAGTAATGCAATGTGCAATCTCTTTTGTCGTGCTTCATCACATTGAAATTCAAGGATTCTGCAGAGCACCAATATTATTTTCACCTGTATTCCATAATTTATAGGGGATGTGAGATGTACTGTATACCAGAAAGTCACATTATAGTACCAGCACAGATGGCAAGAACACCTGCTTATTACACAGAGCTGCCTGAAGGTCGTCTGTAGGTGATGGGAGTAGGCGGTTATTTGTTGTTCCGTTGACTTTTTTTTCCCTTTAATTACAAAACAGCTTTCAGGATTATTATATTAGAATGTTTTTTTTTCTTCTTGATCTCCTTTAACCCTTTACAGGAAACTTGTCACCAACTTTTTTTTTTATCTGGCACCAGATAGGAACACATATCCTTTTTCTAATCTGTTTTTATTTTCTGATTGTAGATTTTTTTAAAATCATTTACTGAACATGATTATGGAGGCGGCCATCTTGCCTGAGCTCTTCTTAACAACATTTAGAAAGCATTTAAAGAATTGCTTTACGGCAGCCCCATAGGCCATAGACACAATGGTCAGGAGAAGACCTCATTGACTTCTATGGGAGAGTTTTCTAGGAATGCGCTGTGATCTGTGCAGAGGTCATTGTACAAGGAAGGAATAGATAAGCTTGGACAATCACCTACTGTGAATGCTGGATCCTGTCTTATCTATACAGAGAGGTGATATCACTACAGTAACGATAAGAATGAGTTCACTGCAGTAAAGAGATCTGTACAAACCAAGAAGTGGCGTCAATTATTAGTCATAGTGGCCAGTGTGAAAACTGCAGGATTTTTGGTTTTAGTTTAAATATAAAAAGTGACATGGAAAACTAAAATTAACATCATCAAACATTATTTAAAAATGTTAAACATAAAAAAGTGTTTTAAACAGCAGGTCATTTTCTGATGACATAGTCTGTCACATCCAAAATGTGGGTTTTAAAGCATACCACCATGTAGGGTAGAGGCCCAGGAAGCAAAACCATACCTTCTTGTGAAAATCTTGGCGCACTTTTTGGTAGTCCCACATAAATGAATGGAGAGTGGCCACATATGCATGGTGCACCTAATGGCATTTTACTGGCTCTGTTCTAAGCATAGGTGTGGGTCCCAGAGGTGGTATTGGGGGCATATTCTAGTGAGTACAAGATAGGAATACCCCTTGAACTCACTCATTTCTCAGCAGTTTAAAATACTTGTAAAAGCTGCCATGTGTTTCATGTGGTGTTTTTCACGAGTGTTTTTGGTGGTATTTATTTTATAACATTATTTCATGTATTTTTTGCTAGTGTGCTTGAAGTCCTCTAGAGAAGCCTATGGGAACACAGCGTAAAAAGTCATACTTAGAGCATGCCACATTTTGAAACAAATGACACTTACTCAAAACTGCAACAAAAAAAGAAAAAAAAAAACCTCTGTGGGGCAGATTTTTGAAACTGTCTAAAACAAAAACTGTTTTGTGGCCAATTCTTTTATTTTTTCAAGAGTAGAATTTGAAATAAAAGCTGTTCTGTGACTGATTGTGATGGTTAACAAAGACGGGTTTTTCTAAATCTCTCCATGATTGTAGATTTTCTAACAATTTGTCACAGACTTTAAGGTAACATCTGTGTTTTTTTGAACGAAAAAAAAAGAGCCATGAAAAATGCAAATAAAAATAAAAGCTAAAAAAAGGCACAAAAACTGTGTGTGTGTGAATCTACTCCTAAGGGCTGTGCACGGTTTCATAATATGCCCCACACTTCGTCCTTGAAGTTCTTCACGGTAGCATCAGATGGACAATCATTCAACTGATAGATTTATGTCTTACAGATGAGTAGATAGGTAGATGAATGGATGGATGGATTTATGGAATATAAATCATATATGAATTGGCTTTTTACCAGCTGAATTAAACAATCATACACTGTAATATGTTAATATTAATCTTTGGAATGAGTAATATGCCAGCATGCCAACAGATAATAAGCTCATTGATATGGATCAGCTATTGCGGTTGTGAAGGTGACTGATATTTGCTTTACTTTATTTAATATAGTGTGAGTCAAGGCCATTTGTGATTTGTAAGTTAACAGAAAAAGCTTGATTCTCATCTTAAGCGCCTCTATGCTGGTGACAAACCCTATATTGGCTAGACGCCCAGATCTCATTGTTGAAGCTGACCCCTGAAACTCTACGATGGGAAAGTCGTAACTGGTAGTGCTCGCTAACTGCCAGGTTAGAAATACTGTATGTTTGCAGTAAACTTGCTCATGTAAGAAGCACAATCTTTTACTGCAGCTACAGTACATATATATATATATATATATACTATTTAATAAAATCATATATGGTTCACTTGAAATACTACAACATATATAGTAAGAAAAATGGTATTATATTTAGACATGCCAAAAAAACCTCCAAGATCCTATTGCCCTCCCCCTTAAAATACAGTCCATATAAGGACATACAACCAGGGCAGTCCACAAAATTACTATAAGGGCTCATTCACACGACCATATGAATGAGTCCATATCGGTTCGGCAATTTTGTGGAACGGGTGCGGACCCATTCATTTCAATGGGGCAGCAAAAGATGCAGACAGCACACAGTGTGCTGTCCACATCCGTATTTCCGTGCCAAAACCCCACAGAAACTATAAAGCATGTCCTCTTCTTGTCTGCAATTGCGGATAGCCATTTTCTATCATACTGGCGGCCATGTCGGGTCCACAAATTGCCAGTATCTGTGTTTGGCGGGTCCGCAATTTGAGGACCGTAAAACACTACAGTCGTGTAAATGTAGCCTTAAGCTGATATCCTTTGTCTTGATAAACCTGAGACATTTTGTCAGGAGTTGACTCATGCTGACCATCCAAGTCAGTATGACTAGAAGCAGAGACAATCAGGTTTCTGACTCTGTGCCCAATCCCAGAGCTAGGTGGGGGATTTAAACCCTTTCCGACCAGAGCCGAACTAGTACAGCCCTGGCCGGGTCTTTAAAGATGGAGCCCGCTCTGGAGCAGAGTGGGCGCCATAGTGGCGGGGGGCCTGCTGTTTCATACAGCAGACACCCACGTCTCATATCCACGACTGGCGATAATTACAATCATCTCTAAATATTCAATGCTTCCTTCCCTCAGAGCGTAATCCTTAGCAAAGTTGCCTTTTTTCTGGCAGTTTTCCACTCTTAGGAATGGTGTTTTCCTGGATAACTTCTGTCTTGGCCTACTTTTGCAGCAGCACACAAAGAACAAGTGGTGTCTCTTACCTGTTCACTAAAAGACTCTGAACACACTAACTCCCATGCTTCAGCCATGCTGTGAGACTGCAGCCAGACTGGTCTGTAAACCAACCACAACACACTAGAGGAGGGTAGGGCCAGCCTGTCTCCTGGCAACTACCAGTTAACCATTTTCTACCCATATATAACATTGGGGGATACATAGTCTACAGATCATCTCAGTGAACATTTTAACACTGAGAACTATGGCATTAACCCTTTAGCAGTGAACCAGTGGGTCGCTGCACAAATAGCATAGCAAAAAAGCTATGCTGCTTCTGTAACCTCCTTTTCCCTGCGTCTTCTCTTCTGGCCTGCTTGTTCAGAAGGCTCTAGTAATTAATGTCACCAACTGTACTTGTCCATTCCCTTCACTTAGACAGTGTTGAATTCTAATTACAATCAGTACAGTGTCAGATGACCACTTCCCCCCGCCCCCCATATACAGTCCATGTCAGTATAGCCAAGAGAGTAGAAGACAAGATGGGCTATAAGGCACCAGATTACATGGGGGCTGGCTTGGAGTCACCGCTGCTTCCTACCACTCACTATGGGGCACATTTATTAAGACTGGCGATTTAGACGCCGGACTTCTTGTGCCTGCGCTGCTGGAGGAAGCACCAAAGTTATATGGAGGCGCAGGCCTCTACATAACTTTGTTGCTTCCTCCAGCAGGACATGCGAAAATCTAAAATCTTTGCCTGCCCCCTTGATTTAACGACTGACAAACGACTGGCATAGTGATGAATGAGACGAGTCTGGCGGCCCACCATCTTCGCCACCCATGTCCTCTTTTTTTTTAGACCTATCGGGAAAGTGGCATTTGAAAAGTTGAAGAGTTTGTGACAGATATACACTACAAAAGTGGCGTATATAAATGGAGCCCCTATGCGCTGATGTACTGTATAGACTATACAGAGAATACCTCTGTAATATGTTTATTACATATGTAATATGTATTTGACATATAGATGCTCACTAAAGCTAAATTCTTACAAATATGATGGCTCATATAGGTGCGTTTTAGCTGAAATGCGGATTTCACATTACAGTTTCTCAAAGAATACAAAAAAGCAACAAGGGAAAAAAAAAGGAAACATAGGATCAGCATTTGTAATGTTATCTTTACTTTTAGTAAACTGTCAAAATAAATACAACTTCATCAGAAACTATACCGCCCTTCCTTGGGTGTTCCTAGGTTTTGAATTTACCTTTTGTGCAATTTTTACAATGTTCCAAGTCAGCACTTTGAATGTTCCCTCAGCCCATGTTATTTGAATACATGTTTCCTGAGAAGCGTGCCTTCCCTGACCCTGAGTTCTTTGTAATCTTTCCTGTCAGATTCTTTACTGGGGTCACTTTTAATTTGATTATAGCTGAAGTTTTTTTTAAGGATGTATTATGTCAATATTAATGAAGTAAAAGTATGTCCTTGCATAATTCTAAACAATACATATACATACAAGAACCATACACAGTAAAAAGAAAACATTGTAGAATATTTGCCAGTTTATTTTTTTAATCTATATATAATTTTTTAATAGTCTCTGCAAGTCATTTTCATTTCTTCCATATTACCCTTTATGATGGCCTTCCGTGTTCCATTAAAATACTGCAATTGGCTACAAAGGTCAGATAGGATGGTTGCCTAGACAACTGTTTTCTCCTTTAGGCCTCCACCCCCGTCAAGGTTTAATGATAGCTGAAAGGCACTTCATTATTGTTCTTTATTAGTCTCATAAAATGTTTGAACTCTTATTTTTTTGTATACCGCCAGACTAACCTTCTCTGCCATTTTAAACATTGCCTCACAATAAACAACATCATTTCATTTCAGAACTTCACTGCGTATGGTGAAGCAGGTTACTTGTGTTTTACCAACCATTTATTTATACACTGCAAATAATGATCTGTAGTAAATGCCCTGAGCTCGTTAACAAGGCAGCAAGCGTATAGCGCTTAAAGTGATCATATTAAACTGCTGACATCACTAAGGAGAGTCTGGGGAGAGAAGCACAAACAAACTTTCTTTGGAGCATTTATTATCAGGAGTAGTGTGAATATGAGGTTTGGTTTTAACCAGGGCGGGGTTTCACTGAGAAGTGCTCTCTGCACTGCGCTTCTTCACAGCCTGCACCCACTGCTCTGAGTGATAGCTGTAGTGGACTCCTGATAGGATGCTACTGCTGTCACTCAGAACAAAGGGGAGGGGGCTGTGAAGCGGCTTAATGCAGAGAACATGTCACAATGAAGCCCCACCCTGGGCACTTGCAGGAACAGAATCTGACAGAATAAAACTTCATAGTCTCACTACTCCTAATGACTAATGCTCCATAAAAGATGTGTTTGTCCTGCATTTCCTCAGTCCCTACCTAGTGTTGTCAGCAGTTTAGTATGGTCAAAACTGTTAACAGACTTCCCTTAAAGGGTATCTGTCAGCAGATTTGTACCTATGAAACTGGCTGACATGTTGCATGTGCACTTGACAGCTGAAGGCATCTGCGTATGTTTGAAAGGGGTTGTCTCACTTCAGCAAGTAGTATTTATCATATAAAGAAAGTTAATACAAGGCAAATTAATGTATTGTTTTTATCCATATTGCTTCCTTTGCTGGCTGGATTCATTTTTCCATCACATTATACACTGCTTGTTTAAATGGTTATGACCACCCCACAATCCAGCAGCAGTGGCCGTGCTTGCACACTATAGGAAAAAGCACCAACATATGTGTACTTCCATGGTTCCGGGCACCAGAGAGGCCAATGCTTTTTCCAATAGTGTGTGAGCATGGCCACCACTGACTGATTGCAGGGTGGTCATAACCATGGAAATGAGCAGTGTATAATGTGATACAAAAATGAATAAGCCAGCAAAGTGCAGCATCCCACATATGATGTGAAAAGGGACACCGCAAACTTTGTATTTATCATAGCCATGTCACTTTATCTATTATCTTGTTATCTGAAGCTACAAGGAAAACCTATTTAGGCTGAGTTAAATTATTTCACCATTCCAACACTAGATGGTGCTGTTTCCTCATTATATATAACCTTGTGACTGGTTAGAACCAGTTCAGAGTAGACTTGCAGTTGAGTAACGGAGTAGTACAGAGAAACATCTCAAGACAGGTGCAGGAGGAGAGACAGGAGTTCATCCAACCTGAGGCTGCCAATTTTATCTGATCCTGGCCAAGTCAAATTTCCCTTGGAACTTACCATATCTAAGCCACTAGGAACCAAGCTTTATCTGGATAGAAGGAAGACCAGCTTAGGTAACAGCTGAATTATTGCTTATTGGACTTTGCTGGCATCTGTGTGTTTGAGGTTTAGCTTCCAGTGCCTACACACGTCTTTACACTAGTGAAGTCCAGTTGTATGTTGTACCCGCTTTTAACCTTCCGGGAAGTGTGGACTGATATCCGTATATTTAAGGCACCCAGTAAACAGTGGAGCAGAAGTATTAATGCCTGCCCTGTGGGATTGCTTATATGAAAGATTGAAATTATATTGTACTATCCTAAACTAGGCCTAGATCAGGTGGATTATAAGAAGTGGATTAAAGTGGATTATAAGAAGTGGATTATCATTATCATAAAAAAGCATACTCACTCCATCTATACAAGACATCTTAATACCAAGTCACCAAGGGCACCTCGCCTCACCATCCGGCAGAGCCCTGAAGAACAGAGAGTGCCCCGAGGAGATTGGTGTCTCTCCTCCACACAACTGTACGCCGGCCCAGGGAATCAAGGCCTGCCAAACCGCGAGTAGTAACCACCGGCACCATAGACACTGTGACACATCACCATCACTCACGCCCTTGCCCCTGCGGTCCCGGTTGCTGGAAGGAAGGAAGCAATAAGGACAATCACAATACATTAGTGCCTTGTATTAATTTTCTCTACATGATAAATTCCACTTGCTTAAGCGACACAACCCCTTTTCTATATATAAATGAGCCGCTAGGAGCAACAAGGGTGTGGCCATTACACCTAGAGACTCTGCTCTTCCTGCAACTTCCTCACAGTCTGCACTTTGATTGACAGGACACGGGATCATGTCTGGCCATGACTTCTCCTAAAATCAAAGTGCAGAGGGCGCAGCAGTTGCAGAGAGAGCCGAGCCTCTAGATGTAACAGCAATCCCCAGTTGCTCCTAGTCTCATTTACATATAGTAAAACATCATTTTTCTCAGCATTGCGGATACATATGAACATGGGACCAACACAGATGTCTTCAGCTGCCAAGTGCACATGTAACTGGTCAGCCAGTTTTATAGAGACAAATCTGCTGACAGATACCCTTTAAATAATGCTTAAACTTTTGTATCTATCAGTGATTGACATTTAAAATCTCCTGAAAATATTATGTAGAATTTCCAGTTTTAGAAGAAAAATTAGTTATTTCCTATGTTCATGGAACACAGATGATTCATAGTAAACTATCAGCAATAGCAATAATAAGAATGTAGAAAATTTGTGCTGGCATCTTAATGATAAAGCAGTTCTTAGTAACACATATTTCATATTCACACCACTGTTTAAGTTCATAATGGCTATCAACCGCACTCTGCATACTCCTACATAAAAGCTGCGCAGCGCAGTCATTTTGTTACAGAATTACTTCTGATTCTTAGTAATATCAGATTTCTACTGACTTTTTACAAGGCACGGCTGATGTATGAGCTAAAGGCTGTATTACACCTGCCGATTTTTCAGCAAATGATCGCTAACGAGCGTTCGTGAACATGTAGTGTGCAAGCACAGCCACCACTGCTGGATTGCAGGGTGGTCTTACCATGAAAACAATCAGTGTTTAATGTGATGGAAAAACGAATCCATCCAGCAAAGGGGGAATATGGACAATCACAATACATTAGTAATTGCCTTGTATTAACTTGTATCTACATGATAAATGCCATTTGCTGAAGTGACACAACCCCCTTTAATATCACTTAATTGAACAAGCCCTAACTCTTGCTGGGGGTATGGCCACCTTTACTCTGTGGCCGCTGTTTTTTTTTGTTTTCTTTACTGCTTTGATGTCATTGTGTGGATTATAGCATTGTCTGCTGTGGGACAGGCAGAAAAATCCTCTCTGCTAGTTGGCAGTGTACATATGGGTCATATACTGGCCTCCCTTTCTCCTTATCTGACTTCTCTGATGTCTCCTTATCACTTATGTATGTTAACTGCAGCAAGAAGTCAGGGGATTTAACTCTTACACTTCCTTTCTGAAGAGATTACTGTTACATAAGCTGTAGGTAACTGTGTAAGGGTTAAATCTCCTGACTTCTAATTATAATAAACACAAGTTAGTGAAAAGGAGACATGAGAAGCAGTACTAAGGTGAAAGAATAAATCATCATTCTCTGTGAAGTGCCCCCCTCCTTCTTGATGCCCTAGGCACATGCCCTCATGTGCCTTGTAATATGGCCCAGACTGCATTATAGAACTATAGTACCACAGACAGAGCTAAGCAGCTTTACTGAAGCCTGCCATGTTAGATGACTTGTCTTACAGATAGCCTGTTTCCAATTTATATTTTCGGTGGCTGCGTGTGCTCCCACATTCCAACCACCAGAGAGTCCAGAGCTTTTTCACATAGCATGCAAGCATGGCCACCACTGCTGGATTGCAGGGTGGTCATAACCCCTGGAAAAAAGCAATGTATAATGCGACTAAAATGAATCAAGCCAGCAAAGGAGATAATATACACAATCACAATACATTAGTAAGTGACTTGTATTAACTCTACATGATAAATGCCATTTGCTGAAGTAAGACAACCCCTTTAAATTCCCATGATCAATTTGCTCAGTTCTCCCTGCTCTATAAGATGCTGCCTGCAGATCAGACTGTGTTCATTACAACAGGTTCCCATTTAAATAAAAAGATCCCGTGATGGGGGCGTGGCCTGACGCGGCATGGAGTAGGACGCAGGTTGTGTTGTGCTCCAGCCAGTTATCCTGTAAATTACCTAAAAGGCACCAAACAACACCTAAAAACGCTTCACAGGAGGGTGGAAGAGGAAGGAGAGTCGGCCTGCGACATCTGGATACTGGACATATGCCGCGTAAAGGTAAATCTAATAACCACGCGGAGCGGGACCCGCGACTCTAATATCGCGCTGGGGAGGAAGATGTGGAAGAACCGCATGACAGGATGAGCCGTGGAATCGCAGCGCGGCTCAGCAAATATGCCCGTTCAATAGATGGAGGAAAAGAGTGGCGAGGGGCCGACCTGACTGCTGGATTTTCCTTAGACGGAGGTGAGAGGTCCTCTGAGGAGGAAGGAGGAGAGGAGGAACCACGAGAGTCCCCTAAGGCGAAGCAGTGGGAAAATAGCAGGGAGGAAAGTCTTAAGGCCTCTGAGAAAGAGCCAACGCTGAAAGATGTTATGATGGCGATGGCGCACTGTAATACCACTCTTAAGTCGTTGTCTATGCAAGTAGGCAGTCTGAGGGAAGATCTCTCTATCATAAGGAATGATTTACATAAAATTGCAGAGCGCACTACAGAAGTAGAGAAGCAAGTTTCTAGTATAGAAGATAGCAAAAGCCTCTGAGAATGGCTGCTAAAGCAGCAAAAAGCGATATTGCAGCCTTGTTTGCAAAAACGGATGACCTAGAAAATAGGTCGAGAAGAAATAATATCCGAATAATTGGTGTTCCTGAAAAAGCGGAGGGGACGAACGCCACAGAGTACATTGAGCAGTGGATATCCCAGAAATTCCAGGATAAAGGCCTGTCATCACTGTACACCATTGAACAGGCCTTCCAGACCCCTACCGCCGGGTAGGCCTCCGTGGCCAATTCTTGCTAAAATTTAGCATTATCGCGATAGAGATACCATATTGCGCCAAGCAAGAGACCATCCTGATCTATCTATTAATGGAGTTAAGATATCCCTATTTCCGGACTACTCCATAGATGTTCAGAAGAAAAGAGCACGCTTCTTAGATATCAAGAGAAGACTACGAAACCTCCAGATTCCCTACTCTATGTTGTTCCCAGCTAAACTGAGAGTTGCGGTGCTGGGATCCGTCCATTTCTTTGAAGACCCAGAGGATGCTCTACAATGGCTGGACTTAAATGAAGGCCAATTGAGATCAAGGGATCGAGATACCTGAGGAGTGAAGACCGAGGAAGAGAGGAGGAGATTTCAGTTGGCTGGATAGGACATGATCCTACTGAGTGAGAAGTTTGAAGGACTTATCACTACTGGCAACGTTGCCTTTCTGAGTTCTGATGCTGGAGCGTGAGTTAATTGTGTTCTTCACTGACTGACTCTGGTGTGTGGTTGTTGACGCAGTACCAGGCCATGTTGAACACAGAGTTGGGCAAGATTGTTCAGGATCGCCCAGATGGTTCGAGTAATGGACTACTATGTTTCTTAGTTCTGTTTAAGGGGGTAGTTAGGGGAAGGGAGGGAGGGAGGGAAGAAGGGGGTACACTTCTGCATAGCCATAACTTTGGTGTATAATCACTTTTGTTACAACGCATTGATGAGAACAGTGAGGACAACACTATGAATAAGATGGTGCTATGACAATGACACATACGATTAAGGTACTCAGCTGGAATGTGAGGGGAATTGCCGATGTGTCTAAACGCCATGGTCTCTTTAACTACATGGCACGTTTTCATCCAGCAATATATTGTTTACAGGAGACCCATTTAACTACTCAGTTACTGCCGTTGGTACAGAAACCATGGATTGGATACTCTGTGCATTCGGTGTTCTCCTCGCATTCCAGAGGGGTCAGTATATTGGTCCATAAGGCCATAAGATTTGAGTCTCTCAAAGATTATGTGGATTTGGAGGGGAGATTTGTATGTACATACTGTGTCATAGATTGTAGGAGAGTGGTTTTGGTAGCGCTCTACGTTCCCCCACCATTCTCAATTGTTCCTATACGTCTTATTCTAGAGTTTTTAACCCCGTATGCGGATGTTCCATGGCTGTTAGTGGGAGACTACAACAGTGTCCCTAACGGTACTTTGGATAGATGTCGTGTGCTCACTAATGATAACCCAATGGGCCACTCATCCCTTTATAAGATAATGACGGAAATGGGGCTTACGGACATATGGAGATTACGACATCCCGATGAGCGTAAATTTTCTTGCTGCTCATCTACGTATGCATCCTTGTCCCGTATTGACTTGGCCCTAGTCAATGATAACATGATCTCGCTGGTGCAAAAGTCAGACTATTTACCTAGATCTCTATCTGACCACTCTCCTATGCTAATAGAGTTATCTCTGGCAAATAAGGTAGGCAATGGTACTAAATCGTGGAGATGTAATGCTTTTTGGTTAAGTATATTGGGTGAGATGGGGGATATTAATGAAGCGCTGAGGGAATACTTCAGTATTAACAACGGTACAGCTTCCAAGCATGCTGTATGGGATGCCATGAAAGCTTTTTTACGGGGAAGGCTTTTCCAATCTATCTCTAGGCATAAAACTAGATCTAAGCTATTAGATAAGGAGATGCATCTGAAGGTGAAGAGGGCAGAGAGTCAATTTATACTGGATCCGTCACAAGTCACTAGTTCGGCACTTAGAACAGCGCAGGAAGAGTTAAGACAACACCTTCTTTCAGTGGCGGACAGGAAAAGGCTATTTTTTAAACAAAGGAGGGTGAAAGGGCGGGACATATGTTGTCTGTTGTTTCAAAAGCTCAACAGGGGTCGACATGTATAACCGAACTAGTGGATATGCAGTGAAGGAAATCCACAGATTCTAGTGATATTCTAGGCATACTGGAGGACTTTTACGCATCACTATATAAATCTAGAAGCTCCAGCTCCGAAAACAAGATTGCCGCTTTTTTTAGAGGGTTTGAATCTCCCCAAATTGACAACGGTAGAGAGGGATTCACTGGAAGCTTCGCTAAGTTTAGAGGAGATAGGGGAGGCATTAACACCTTAACGACCTAGGACGAGAATGCTCGTCCTAATATGGCGTTACTTAACGCCCTAGGACGAGCATTCTCGTCCTAGGGTTAAGGTGGTCCTGCTGCCCCGCTGCCGCAATCTGCAGCAGGGGCCAGGCTGATACTAACAGCCGGGCCTCTGCTGTATCCGCCAGCACCGGTGATTACACCGATGCCGGCGGATTAACCCCTTGTATGCCGCGGTCACGCTGACCGCGGCATACAAGGTAATTGCGGCAGCTGTTAAAGCCATCGGGTCCCCGTGTGGCGGTGGGGGGGGTTCCCGATGGCTGAGATGGAAGCCCCGATGCCTTGCCCAGAGGCATCGGGACTCCCATCTACAGAAGCCCAGGAGACCCAGCCACAGCGCTGGGTCTCCTAGGCAACGGTCAGCGTCTCACAGTGTGAGACTCTGACAGTTGAATGCAGCACAATACAGATGTATTGTGCTGCATTCAATCAGGGATCAGACCCTGAAATGTTAAAGTCCCTTACTGGGACATAAGTGAAATGTAAAAAAAAAAGTTAAATAAAAGTGTTTTAATAAAAAAAATAATAAAGTTTCAATTAAAAAAAAAAAAAGCCCCTTCCCCATAAAGAAACACATAAAAATAGAAAAAAAATAAAAAATATACATATTAGGTATCGCCACGTCCGTAAAAACCTGCTTTATTAAAATATCACATGATCCAGCCCGCCCGGTCAACACCGTAAAAAATAAAAAACTGTCTAAAAAAAAGTCATTTTTGGTCACATTTCATCACAAAAAATGTAATACCATGCGATCAAAAAAGCGTATGCCCCCAAAAATAGTACCAATCTAACCGTCAACTCATCCCGCAAAAAATGAGCCCCTACCCGAGACAATCGCCCAAAAATTAAAAAAACTACAGCTCTCTGACTATGGAGACACTGAAACATGATTTTTTTGTTTCAAAAATGATATTATTGTGTAAAACTTAAAAAAATAAAAATAAGTATACATGTTAGGTATCGCCACGTCCGTAAAAACCTGCTCTACAAAAATATAGCATGATCTCTCCCCTCAGGTGAACACTGTAAAAAATAAAAAATAAAAACTGTTTAAAAAAAGCCATTTTTTGTCACATTTCATCACAAAAAATGTAATACCAAGCGATCAAAAAAGCGTAAGCCCCCAAAAATAGTGCCAATCTAATCGTCATCTCATCCCGCAAAAAATTAGCCCCTACCTAAGACAATCGCCCCAAAAATAAAAAAAACTATAGCTTTCTGACTATGGAGACACTGAAACATGATTTTTTTTGTTTCAAAAAGGATATTATTGTGTAAAACTTAAATAAATAAAAATAAGTATACATGTTACGTATCACCACGTCCATAAAAACCTGCTGTACAAAAATATAGCATGATCTCTCCCCTCAGGTGAACACTGTAAAAAATAAAAAAATGTCTAAAAAAAGCCATTTTTTGTCACATTTCATCACAAAAAATGTAATACCAATCGATCAAAAAAGCGTATGCCCCCAAAAATAGTGCCAATCTAACCGTCATCTCATCCCACAAAAAATGAGCCCCTACCCGAGACAATCGCCCAAAAAATAAAAAAACTACAGCTCTCTGACTATGGAGACACTGAAACATGATTTTTTTTGTTTCAAAAAGGATATAATTGTGTAAAACTTAAATAAATAAAAATAAGTATACATGTTAGGTATCGCCGCGTCCGTAAAAACCTGCTCTACAAAAATATAGCATGATCTCTCCCCTCAGGTGAACACTGTAAAAAATAAAAAATAAAAAACTGTCTAAAAAAAGCCATTTTTGTCACATTTCATCACAAAAAATGTAATACCAAGCGATCAAAAAAGCGTATGCCCCCAAAATAGTACCAATCTAATCGTCATCTCAACCCGCAAAAAAATGAGCCCCTATCTGAGACAATCGCCCAAAAAATAAAAAAATTACAGCTCTCTGACTATGGAGACACTAAAATGTGATTTTTTTTTTGTGCTTCAAAAATATTGTGTAAAACTTAAATAAATAAAAAAAGTATACATATTAGATATTGCCGCGTCCGTAACGACCTGCTCTATAAAAATATCACACGATCTAACCTGTCAGATGAATGTTGTAAATAACAAAAAATAAAAAACAATGCCAAAACTGCTAGTTTTTGTTACCTTGCCTCACAAAAAGTGTAATATAGAGCTACCAAAAATCATATGTACCCTAAAATAGCACTAACAAAACTGCCAACTTATCCCATAGTTTCCAAAATGGGGTCAGTTTTTTCGGAGTTTCCTACTCTAGGGGTGCATCAAATGTGACATGGCAACTTAAACTTTTTCCAGTGAAATCTGCCCTGGCGTTCCTTTCCTTCTGCGCCCTGCCGTGTTGCCTGTACAGCAGTTTACGATGACAAATGGGGCACTTCTGTAAACTACAGAATCAGGGTAATAATTACTGAGTTTTGTTTGGCAGTTAACCCTTGCTTTATTTTCAGAGTAAAATGATTCATATGGAAAATCTGTCAAAAAAGTGAAATTCGGAAATTTTGGCTACATTTTCCTTTAATTCTTGTGGAACACCTAAAGGGTTAAAAACGTTTGTAAAATCAGGTTTTGAATACCTTGAGGGGTGTTAGTTTCTAAAATGGGGTCATTTTTGGGTGGTTTCTATGATGGAAGCCTCACAAAGTGACTTCAAACTTGAACTGGTCCTTAAAAAGTGGGTTTTGGAAATTTTGTGAAAAATTTCAAGATTTGCTTCTAAATTTCTAAGCCTTCTAACGTCCCAAAAAAATAAAATGTAATTTTCAAAGTGATCCAAACCTGAAGTAGACACATGGGGAATGTAAAGTCATAACTATTTTTGGAGGCATTACTATGTATTTTAAAAGTAGAGAAATTGACATTTGGAAATTTGGAAATTTTTCAAAATTTTGGGTAAATTTGGTATTTTTTTATAAATAAGAATGAAATATTTTGACTCAAATTTACCACTGTCATGAAGTACAATATGTGACGAGAAAACAATCTCAGAATGGCCTGGATAAGTAAAAGCGTTCTAAAGTTATCACCACATAAAGTGAGACATGTCAGATTTGCTAAAAATGGCCTGGTCCTTAAGGTGAAAAATGGCTGGGTCCTTAAGGGGTTAAAGGGTATGGCCAATGATAAAGCCCCGGGTACAGATGGACTCCCGGTAGAGATATACAAGAAATTTCAGGATGTACTATTACCTGAATTATTGAATGTTTTCCATTACTCATTTGAGATGGGTAAACTTCCTAGGTCCATGCAAGAAGCCCTTATAGTGGTATTACCTAAGCCAGGAAAGGATCCAACCAGGAGCGGACTGGGAACTTAAAGTGGCCCTGGAAAAAATACTAAAAGTGGCCCAGTTTTGTACTCGGGTCCAAATTGATGGAAGGAAAGGCCAGTAATACTATATTGTGGCACATTATACCACCCCAACAGAGCAAAATACAACAACCCATCACAACATACTGCCATCAGCACAAAATACATCCCCAAAAACTTCCATTGGCCGGCCATGAGGAGGGCCCAGGTGGCCCCTTGGGCATCGGCCCACCAGGAAATAGCTATTGGGAGATTGCTCTATGTGGCTAGGAAGCTAATTGCGCTTCATTGGATACAGCCTTGTCCCCCTACCATACAAGAATTTAGAACTAAGGTCAATACCATGATAATGTTTGAAAAAGTGGTATTTCTGAAACGGGGTCGTCCTCACAAGTATGATAAATTATGGGGAAAATGGTTAGCTACGGCTAATATTGTTGGGTAGATATATTCAGAGTTTGAATTAAGTAAGTGTACGGGGGAGTGGGGAGGGGGCAAAAGGCAAAGGAGGGGGTTCCGGGGGAAGGGGGGGGTAGGATTATGTATAAGCTCTAAAAAATGTAGATTGTGATGCAATCCTGTATATTTTTGAAGTGTATTGTTAAACTCTATAAAAACTACCTGATTTAAAAAGATCCCGTGATAAAATAAAAATAAAAATGTTATTTGTAATAAATCCAACCTACGGCGAGTGTATTATGTATCACTGGAACAAATTCATGTCCTACAGCCTTTTCTGTGGGCCATCTGGTTATAAAGCAGTAGAAGCAGCCCTATATGCTGGGATCTGCTTGGATTACTAGCTGTGTTTTTTCTACAGCACACATGAGGCGTGTCTGTTTTAGTGGGGAACTCATGCCAAATGCAAATTCATCCTACACACCAGCCTGGAACACGGAATTTAGATAGTTACTAAACTATGCTTTTCTGACTGTGCATAATAAGGACAATGGTGTGCTGTATTTACAGTCTGTTTCACCTTATGGTGCATAGTGTGATCTCTTACCTTGTTTCCTCCAACACCTGCCGTCTCACCTACCGTCCTCAGTGTGTCCACCTACCTCTACCTGACCGTCCTCACTACCTACCTGCACTCCACCTTGCACAGTGTGTGACCGTCCTCCACCTACCACACTGACCGTCACAGTGGATCACCCACCTACCTGAACTATGCACGTCCTCCACCTACCTCACTATGTGCACAGTGTGATCACCTGACCATCCTCCACCTACTTGCACTATGATGCACAGTGTGATCACCTGACCATCCTCCACCTACTTGCACTAGTGCACAGTTTGATCACCTGACCGTCCTCCACCTTCCTACACTATGGGTGCACAGTGTGATCACCTTATCGTCCTCCACCTACCTACACTATGGTGCACAGTGTGATCACCTGACCATCCTCCCATCCTCCACCTACCTGCACTATGATGCACAGTGTGATCACCTGACCTCCTCCACCTACCTCACTATGGGTGCGCAGTGTGATCACCTGACCATCCTCCACCTACCTGCACTATGATGCACAGTGTGATCACCTGACCGGTCCTCCACCTTCCTACACTATGGTGCACAGTGTGATCACCTGACCGTCCTCCACCTACCTACATATGGTGCACAGTGTGATCACCTGACCGTCCTCCACATACCTGACCGTCCTCCACCTACCTGCACTATGATGCACAGTGTGATCACCTGAACGTCCTCCACCTACCTGCACCATAAAACATGCCCCCCAATGCCCAGGCTCCTCATATAGATTATACTTACCCTGGTACCCGATACCCACGTCGTTCCTGATCCCCACAAAGCCGCACTGTATCTTCTCGTCATCAGAAGATGCAGAGGTGGTCATGCGGGGATCAGGAGCGATGCGGGTGTGGGGTAGCGGGATAAGTATAATCTATATGAGGGGCCCAGGCATTGGGGGGCATGTTTTACAGTTTGCATAACCCCTTACATACATCTTCCCCCTTACAAAGAAAATAATCACTCACATACAGCCCCAGATATGCATATTGTATGTAATTTCTCCACAGTTTCCATCTCCACTGTCTAGAAAGATATACAGTAGTGTTGATCGAGCACATAATGCTCGGGTGCTCTGGCCAAACACTACGTGGTGCTCGAGTGCTTGGCCGAGCACCCGAGTACAATGGAAGTCAATGGGAGAACCCGAGCACTAAACCAGGCACCCCCTGCTCTGAAGAGGGGAGGGTGTCTGGTTCATAGGGAAAGGTGAGAAAATGGTGGAAACACCACTGAAATGGTTTGGGAACAGCAAAGCGCAAATACCCAGCCACCCACCCACAGGTCATAGCACTAAATGCACACCTTTGCAAATTGCTGGTGCTGGAAATGTTGCTGTTTAGGCTTGAGGACACTGAGGCTTTTCACAGTCTGATGGCGGCTGTCCCTGGTTACTCAGTACCTAGCCACCACTATTTTTGCCGGTGTGCCATCACTGCCTTACACCAGCATGTGTCCCGTAACATAACCCGTGCCCTGACCAACGCAGTTACTGGGAAGGTCCACTTAACGACTGACACATGGACAAGTGCTTTTGGCCAGGGACGCTACATTTCCCTGACGGCACACTGGGTGAACGCTGGAGGCTAGGAGCGAGTTGTACCCTGGGATGGCACAGGTGCTACTGACACAAAGGATTGCGGACCCTACTTCCATCAGGATTTCCGCCACCACCTACATTAGCGACTGCAACCACTCCTTCTTCTCCTCCACTTCCACCTAGGAATTCTCATCTTGCAGCACCAGTCAGCCATCAGTCAGTAGCTGGAAGCAGTTTAGCACAGCAGTGGGGAAGCGGCAACAGGCTGTGCTGAAACTTATTTGCTTAGGTGACAAACAACACACCGCCACAGAGCTGTGGCAGGGTATAAGGTACCAGGCTGAGCTGTGGCTCTCCCCACTCAACCTACAACCAGGCGTGGTTGTGTCTGATAACGGCCGCAACTTGGTGGCAGCTTTGTAGCTCGGTAAGCTCACACACATACTGTCACGCTCAGGTGTGGGGGGAAAACCACACAGAGCGTAGGAGGGAAAGAAGATTAGGCCTGGAAACTAAGGAAGGAAGATGGACACCTCCTAAAGGAAACACTGACTCTAATCCTGACTGACTACCAGTATGAACAGGCCTCAAAGGTAGGCGAGTTCATACACAGGAACCTAAACCAAACCGACCTTATAGGACCCTGGAACTAATGACAGGAATGAGTCTACCTGTTCCTCCAACAGGAAGGACAAACAGTCTGAGTCTCCCTCAGGCCAAACAACTGCTTCAACTTAGTGGTTCAGCGGTTTCTCAAAACCTACCCCAATTTGCCTGAGTTGCTGGTGAAGGTGCGCCGCCTTTGTGCCCATTTCCGAAAGTCACCTACAGCTTCCGCTGGTCTGTCAATGCTGCAGCAGTGCTTACACGCCCTGGAACTCCACCTTCCATATGTTGGGCAGGCTTTGTGAGCAGCAGAGACCAGTAGTGGAATACCAGCTGCAACACGGTTCGGCGCCTTTCCAGTTGCTCACAATAAAGGTGGGCGGCTCTGCATGTGGAAAAGGTTATGATAAGCAGCCTAGTGTCACAAGGAGGGAAAAGTTTTTGAAAATGGTACAGCTGTACCACCAACGCGGACATGCCACTCCTGCCCCAGCCTTCTACCTGGTGAGTGACCGTGCCTCTAGGCATCTTGGATGTTGTTATTTTATGCACCATATTGAGGTAGTTTTGTCTGTTCAATTTCAGGTATTATTAAGGGCCATATCTATGCTGCTACCTATGCACTATGGGGCTAAGTATTTATTTGTTTTTTCATCTTTTCCCTACTTATATATAAATGCATTGTATTTACCCCCTGATGAACCGATATTTGGGGAAACGCATCGGGGTTACCTTAATTTACTGAGACATTCAATCCACTATTGAACATTATATTTTGTGTGTAGGGCTGATTCAGGGTATATAGATTTAGGAACGAGGACAGGGGATCCCTACCACAGAGGGAGACCCCTGGGCTGAGCCTTATTATAGGGCTTATTAGGGACAGTTTTTCGTGTCCTATCATCTTTCCTTTTCCTCATTATACCCTGAATATTTTAACTGTTCTTGTTGGAGTACAATGATTACCCCTCTACAGAGTATATAAATAAAGGTAGTTTTTAACCATTTTTTGACACGTTACACCTTTTTGGATTGTCATTTTTTGCATTTCCGTGGCGTGAAATATTACTGTATAATTATTTTGATTTATTGGATTGTTGCTCTTTGTTTCTTGTGCTCTGCCAGCAGACACTGTTTCACCGCGCTCAGAGCCATGGCCTCTGCGTGCACCATCAGCAGCATGCTCACTTCCCTATCCCTTACTGCTCGCCTTGCGTATATTAAATGGTATATATGCAAGTTTGTCAAAAGTACAGTTGCGCAGATTTTTTTTAGTGTATGAACAGAAAAATTTCACAGAATGTCAGAAATATTTAGAATGAGCAAACGTTATGCAGCAAACGCAGCGCAGGTAATGTCACATACCTGTGCTGCGTGTGCAGTATAATCTTTCTGTATCCTAAATACCTGACATCCAGTGTATTTTTTTCTGCCGTTATTCATATAATGTAACGTTTGCGCAAGGAGGCACAGATAGTGTAGGGATAGGATTTGGCTAGGCAGGGCTTGTTGTTGTGTTGAAAAGACCCAAAAGTCCTTTTAAGGACTATTGTTATATCTGACTGCAATATTTTTATTCTTCATGGTCAAAATTTGCGCAAGTTTGCCTAATCTTAACACCAGCTGCGCAGCGTGTGCAGTACAATGTTTGTTTCTCCTATATACCTGACATTTATTGCGTTTTTTTCTGCCGCTAATCACGGCGACATTGCATGTGCAGTACAATTTTTTTTTCTCCTATATACCTGACATTTATTGCGTTTTTTTCTGCCACTAATCACGGCGACATTACATGTGCAGTACAATGTTTGTTTCTCCTATACATCTGACATTTATTGCATTTTTTTCTGCCACTAATCACAGCGACATTATATGTGCAGTACAATGTTTGTTTCTCTTATATAACTGACATTTATTGCGTTTTTTTCTGCAGCTAATCACGGCGATATTACATGTGCAGTACAATGTTTGTTTCTCCCATATACCTGACATTTATTGCGTTTTTTACTGCCGCTAATCACGGCGACATTAGTAATGTCGCCTTGAATAGCGGCAGAAAAAAATACACCGGATTTCAGGTATTTGGGATACACAAATGTTAGACAGCAGATGCTGCAAAGGTGGTGTTAAGGTCAGGTCAGACGCAATTTTTAACCCACCACAAAAATAATATATTGCAGCCAGATATAATATCCCTTAAAAGGGCTTTTCAACAGAACAACTAGCCCTGCCTAGCCAATTTCTATCCCTACACTATCTGTCCCTCCTTGCGCAAACTTTATACAGCAGACACAGCGCAGGTAATGTCGCCTTGATTGACTGCAGAAAAAATGACACCGGATGTCAGCTATATAGGATACAGTAACGTTATAATGCACAAGCCACGCAGGTAATGTCAACTTGATTAACGGCAGAAAAAATGACACCGGATGTCAGCTATATAGGATACAGCAACGTTATAATGCACAAGCCACGCAGGTAATGTCAACTTGATTAACGGCAGAAAAAAATGACACCGGATGTCAGCTATATAGGAGACAGTAACGTTATAATGCACAAGCTGCGCAGGTGGTGTTAAGGTCAGGCAAACCTGCGTTATTTTTGCCCCAAAAGAAAAAAATATATTTCAGCCAGATGTAACAATAGTCCTTAAAAGGACTTTTGGGTCTTTTCAACAGAACAACTAGCCCTGCCTAGCCAAATCTTATCCCTACACTATCTGTGCCTCCTTGCGCAAACGTTATACAGCAGATGCAGCGCAGGTACTGTAGCCTTGATTAGTGGCAGAAAAAATGACAACGGATGTCAGGTATATAGGATACAGAAAGGATTAGCATGAATAAGCTGCGCAGGTGGTGTTAAGGTCAGGCCACCTTGTGCAATTTTTAACCCCCAAAAAATATATTGTAGCCAGATATCATAATAGCCCTTAAAAGGGCTTTTGGGTCTTTTCAACAGAAATACTAGCCCTGCCTAGCCAATATCTATCCCTACACTATCTGTCCCTCCTTGCAGCAGCTCTCCCTGACTCGGTCTGAGCCGGGTCACATGTCACCGGGTGTTATATAGCACCCGATGACGCGTTCCCGGCCAGCCAATCACTGTAATGCCAGTAGCCAAGATGGCTACAGCATTACAGTGAATGCCAGTTCCTCCCCGCACGCTAACTGGCTAATTAGCGTGCAGGGAGGGGACTCGAGCATGGCGCTCGAACACCTCATGGTCCCGAGCGCCGCCATGCTCAGCCGAATATCATATTCGGCTGAGCATGCTCGCTCAACACTAATATACAGCTATACATTTCTATGAATTTAGAAGTAGGGACGAATTAATGAAAGGTGTTTGGTCTTCTGCTTCTCTATGAGGTTTCTATACTGGCACTGAGGGGAGGGAAGCAGGGAAGCTACTGAGCATGGCAGTCCACCACTGAATGCAGGAGATGGTGGACCAGAAGGGTAAACAGCAGGGGGCGCTACCAGAGAGGAAAATGTAATGTACATTAAAAAATTAACAATATTTTTATTGCATTTATATTGCAATAATACTTCATTTGAAATGTGATATTCATTGCATCATAATAACCTTTTAAAACCTACATGTGTTTCTATGTACTTATGGTTCCCATAGTGTCAGTCTGTTCCTTGTGCACTTAAAAGACCCATACCAATTATTTCTCTAATATGTGTTTTCCATTCGGTATAAACTTCTACGTTCATGAGACATATTCACAAAGCATATATTGCTACATGTATAACAGGTATAAAAAGACCCAGGTTGTTTGACCTTTTCTTTGCTGCTCACGGGCGTTCAGCATACTTTAGAGTAAAGCTGGTCCACCTAATGTTTGCTTTTCTATCTTCTGGCTGATACTGCAAAGAGTTTTCTTGTATACTGCATTAAAAGCTTTACTTAAATGTACTGAAAACCATTTAATACAATCGACAAATGGGTCGAAAAAAACGAGAATCTGGCCCAGTGTTTGAAAAATACATTTATTTAACAAAAAGCAACATACTTTCTTCATTTAGAAAATCCTGACAGAGATTATTACAATCCTTCACGTGCATTGAAAGGAAGGTTTTACATTTAGGCGTTAGGCATGCAAGGACATATTAGTATTGTTGCCTTAGGGTGCATTCACATCACCGTTAGGGCTTCCGTTCAGTCTTTCCGTTATAAAACATCGTTATAACGGAAAGAAACGGAATCCCTAGGACGGACATCAAAACGGACACCTTTAAGAGGCATTCCATTTTGATCCGTCATAATAGAAGCCTATGGCTCTGCATAACGGATCCGTCTGGTTGCCGTTATGCTGGACGGAAAACAAAGTCCTGTCGACAGGACTTTGTTTTCTGTCCAGCATAACGGCAACCAGACGGATCCGTTATGCAGAGCCATAGGCTTCTATTATGACGGATCAAAATGGAATGCCTCTTAAAGGTGTCCGTTTTGATGTCCGTCCTAGGGATTCCGTTTCTTTCCGTTATAACGATGTTATAACGGAAAGACTGAACGGAAGCCCTAACGGTGATGTGAATGCACCCTTAGCTGTATCCGTTAAACTTGTCTCCACAGCGCTACCACAGACAAAAGTCTACAGAAAAACTAAGATTTTGTTCATATGATATTTTTGCAACCTCCTGAAAGGCACTGGTGGCTGTAAAGTCTGACATACAAGTTATCATTGTCCATTAAAACCCTTCAGGACATACATGGCCAGATTTTAACCCTTTAGTGACCAGCCTGTTTTGGCATTACTGACCAACTTAACTTTTATTAACTTCTTCTGGGATGAAGATGGGAAAAACAGCAATGCTGCCCCTGAGTTTTTACAGCATTCATTTTCGGTATAAATAACATGATATCTTGATATTCTCTGGGTCAGTACAATTACAGCGATACCAAATACATATAGTTTTTTTTATGTGTTACTACTCTTTTTAAAAGGAAGAAAATCTTTTTTGAAATCACGGATAAATAAGTAGAAAAATAGAAAAAATATATGCCACTGATTATTTATATACTTCACAGAGAAACATGGACGTTAAAAATATTTTTTATTAGCAACTTTTGCAAAATCACTCACATAGGGGGAAGATACACTTAGTGAAATACATGTGAATAAAAATCCAAAAAATGCCAGGGACGAGTATCAGACTGGATTTATACGTCTTGCCCGTCCTGGAATGTTTGGAAATAAGGCACTAATGGGTCCCACCGCGTGAGTCCAGGGCGACTTATTTGACTCCACACAGTGCGGTGGCCCAAATGCGCCAATGGGGTCAAACCGGACAGTCAATGCGTCCTCCGGTCAACGTGAATAAAAGAAAACGCCGGTGGTATGTAATCACCACCAATAGGCATTTATGTGTTACCGGTGCCGCAGGTAGAGAGGTATAAATTAAGTGCAGGGGGGCAGCTGGTGAATAACACTGGGCAATGTGAAGACACCAATACACCAGTTAGCCAAAGCCCTCCAAGTAACTTATCCCCAAAGGATCCCTAATCCTCTATTTCAGATGGTGTAAGAGATCCAGGGGATAGTCTACATCTACTACCTAACTACCCACGCCTAATCCAAGCTACAAATCTCACCACTGCGTCTACGGTCGACGTGTTTCGTCATACAGACTCATCAGGAGCTGTATATTATGTGTATAGGAAGTAGCCTGAGCAGCGCGGCCACACGTGTGGTGTGTGGCAGCGCATCCGGCGCTATGACGGGCAAGACGTATAAGACGTATAAATCCAGTCCGCTACTCGTCCCTGCCATTTTTGGATTTCTATTCACATGTATTTCACTACGTGTATCTTCCCCCCCTATGTGAGTGATTTTGCACAAGTTGCTAATAAAAAATATTTTTACCGTCCACGTTCCTCTGTGAAGTAAGAAAATCTTTTTGCCTCGCTGATTTCCCAAGATCCATAAATTTTTTATTTTTCTTTCTATGGAGTTGTGTGAGGGCTTGATTTTTGCAGAACAACTTGTAGTTTTCATTGGTATAAATTTGGAGTAAATTACGCTTCTTGATCGCTTCTTATTATGTTTTTTCAGTGGCAAATAAGAATAAATTAGCAATTCTGTATTTTTTAAAATTTGTACGTTTTTTATTTTTTTTATGGCAATTTTTTTCATTAAAAAGCATATGTTCAATGGAAAAAAATCATTTGTTTTTTGCGGGAATTTTTTTTATTTAGTAATTTTTTTTTTGTTTTTTTTTACCACTTAATAGCCCCACAAGGGGACTATAACGGACAACATTTTGATTGCTTTAAAAATACAATGCACAATCCCTATAGCACATAGCATTTTAATGTCAGTGCTTTACTGACATTGACATTGACCAGCAGGCTGCACAAGAGAGGCACAACCTGCTGGAAAATACTCAAGGCTGGCTTGGGGTCTATACCAGACGCTTATGGCATATCCTATCCATATGCTATAAATATGTACCACATGGAAATACCCCTTTAAGTATATTCGTTAATCAGTATCTGATTGTTGGGGTCCTGACACCCGGGACCCCCATCAATGAGCTGTTTGAGAAAGCACCAGTGTTCCTGTAACTGCTGCCACCTGCTTGCCAATTACCAAGCACAGCGCCGTATATTGTATAGCAGCTGTGCTTGGTATCGCAGGTCAGCCCTATTCAATTGAATGGGGCTGAGCTGTGCCTAGACCATGGGACCAATGAATGTGGCGTCTCTGTTCTAAGGAAACCTGCGAGAAGACCACCTGTGCCTCGAGCTCCTGTGCCTTCTAAAACAGCTGTTTGGAGGATATCCAGAGGCTAGGTCATGTGTTAAAGGGAATCTGTCACCAGGATAATTGCTATTGAAGTAAAGCCTTAGCCTAATAGCACTTAGTACCTTATTTCCAGATGTGCTTTTGTTTCAGCAATAGATATTTCTATCTTCTGAAAATCCAGTTTAATTGGTATGCAAATGAGCCAGTAAGGTGCCCAGAGGGGAGTCATTTTTGCAGGAAGGAGCCCACTCACCCCTCCATTCAAGCCATAACTCCGCCCCCTTTTTCCTGCTCCCAGTATGAGGGCAGGCTTGGGCACTAGCAGGAGGCGTGTCTGGGCTCCTTCCTACAAGAGTGACGCCCCTGTGGGCACCTTACTGGCTCATTTGCATACCAAATAAACAGGATTTTCAGAAGATAGAAAACACCTATTGCTGAAGCAAAGGCACATCTGGAAATAAGGTACTAAGTGCTATCAGACTATGGCTTTACTTCAACAGATATTATCCTGGTGACAGATTTCCTTTAAAAAGTTCCTTAGTTTAGGGGGCACCAAAGATACCCTCTTCTGTATCTTGACATTTATTCATATTAATGACTGTAAAATTTTCATATTTAATGTCACTCTTACCAATCCACCACAGAGACACCTGCATCACTTAAATCCTTATTTTAGTGTCTGGTTAAAAGCTATGACCTTTTCTTTGGAAGAGCAAGTGAAATATAAAACGTCTAAGATATTTTCCCATAAAAGTCATCACTGACAGCTCCTGGTCTAGTCAATCACAAGGCTGGATCTCTAAGGCGTTATGATCAACATCTTCTATTCGGATTGAAGCCCTGAGCAGGTGAACTGAATTTAGTTACGAAGGAAGAGAGCCAAAGACGCAACTAGAGTGGAATACACAAGAAGAAATCTTTACAAAGAAATAAAATAAAATCCATTATTGGAAGGACAAACTTGTATCTAATACATATTTATTTCACAAAAGGGAAGGAGCACAGTAGAGAAGAACTTGTAGCAACGTCTGGAACATAGTGGTTATTAATGGAATAGCAACCAGCTACCCGGAGGGTAAGATGGAATGGCAATTGAGATACAGATGTGGGGGTTGATACTAGGAGTGTAACTACTATACGAACCAGAAGACAGTCCAAAGGATAAGGCAGGAACAAGGTTAAAGGAGCGTCCACAATTTTTTTATTTTGTAAATTCCACTCCCACCCTACTGGACCTGTGAAGGGAACTATACTTACCTGATCCTCGCTAGTTTTGTCTCCACAAGTGCTAGGCTGTCTTCACTGCACTCACAGGCTCCCCAAGTGGCTTGTGACCCAGCAATGATGAAACCGCTGGTTGACATGCCACTGTTAAGGTTAGCCATTGGCTGCAGCGCCGCACATGACCATGTCCATGCAGGAAGTTTACATGTGGGACTGGAAGTGCAGTAAAGAAAGCCCAGGACCCACAGAGCCAGAACTGAGCAACAAATTGCTGGTAAGTAAAGTTTTCTTCACAGGTCCAGTGGGGTGAGGGAGGATTAATAAAAAAACAAAAAAGGAAATTGTAGACAACCCATTTAAAGAGGACCTGTCTCCATAAAATGCAATGCAATCTGGAAGCAGCAGGTTATAGAACAGGAGGAGCTGAGCAGATTGATATATAGTTTTATGGGTAAAGATTTAGTAAAACCTGTATGTATTCATTTATTTATTTTTTTTCCACCTCCTGTGAACAGCTATCGGTACAGAGAGGAGTTATCAGTGATTGATAGCATTGTGTTGTGTAAGTGTGCATTTAGAGATAGCTGTCAGTCACTGGTAACACTTGCCTCCCATATAGATAGGATACTATCTCTGACAGCTATCTCTGAATGCACACTTATACACACAATGCTGTCAATCACTGATAACACCTCCTCCCTCCTGTACCGATAGCTGTTCACAGGAGGTAGAAAAAGCAAAGATATAAATTAATAAATTACAGGTTTTACTGAATCTTTTCCCACCAAAAATATATATCAATCTGCTCAGCTCCTCCTGCTCTATAACATACGGCTGGCAGATTGCACTGCATTTTGTGGTGATAGGTCCTCTTTAAAGTCAGTGTCAGGACCAGAAGTCAAAAACAGAGTCAAAATACACAGGAACATCGCCAAGCACCTTGATCTGCATGCAAGAAATTGAGACTGGAGCACCCTTTAAATAAACTTTCAGGTCCACGTCAATCAGAAGTGCTGGTCAACATAGCAACTGCCCTCAGACAGCATAGGAGAGGAGAAGGCATCCAATTGCTTAGCAACTTGATGCCACCGGTGGCTAGAGCCACTGCTACTCGCCTGTAAGTTGAACAGGAGGCTCCTCTGGGTATTGCTGGGATTGTGCTATTATTATTACCTGATTTATTAAGTATAATGTGTCTTGTTGCCATGTGGGAACTATATTGGTGTCTTTCTGTTTAGCCATGACAGGTTCTGAGCAGAAGATCTCGAATGAAACAAGATGTTCTACACTATGCTCTATAACAGTGCTGACATTGTTATATAGTTACTATGTACATGTAAAGTGTGGTGGTTCTAACACATCTTTCAAATATTGTCCATTCCCTTTCCAATACGCTGCTGTGATATAATACAGCCCCAGACACCATGATTGGTGGGCAGTGACATGTTAGTGCCCCCTGTAGTGCAGGAATGCATTGGCATAGGGGCGTTGCATTCTTCATGTGGGCTAGGGGTTGTCCTTCCACCTTTGGTGGTCAGGGTGTGCGCTCATGTAAGATCTCGTGTTCCTGTCTGATGAGTCAGGTTCTGGTAAAAGCTGCAGGCTAGGAGGGCACCATGAGGGTGCTGACAGCTGGTTCTGTGAGCATTAGTGTACTTTTAGAGTGTACTTTGATCATTTTGGGTTAAAACTAGAGATGAGCGAGCATGCTCGGGAGCAATTTTCGAGTATTAGCGTACGCATTTTATAATCTGTACGCTAATGCATACCCATCTTCTAATCTGTACACTAATGCATAATGCGTATGCAATTTATAATCTGTACGCTAATGCATACCCATCTTCTAATCTGTACATTAATGCGTAATGCGTATGCATTTTATAAATTTGTACGCTAATGCGTACAAATTACAAGATGCGTACGCATTAGCGTACAGATTAGAAGATGCGTACGCTACTACTCGAAAATTGCTTCCGAGTATGCTGCTGCTGCTTTCATCTCTAGTTAAAACGTAAAAGCAAGGAGCCTGAAAAACAATTCTGCAATTTGGATCTTTCTCACAGTATGATCAGTAATTGTATCTGCAATATGGAAGACAATACTGATGACAGTACTGAAGAAAATATAGATGAAAGACACAGAAGAACACTAAGCTCATCTCCTTCCCTAACTGCACAGTCCTCTCAGTTTGCCATGTCTATGTGCTAAAGCAGGGCGTAATACAGCATTGCACTGTATTGGGGAACTATAAGAATTTGTAAA